>JANAVB010006280.1:0-69479 GCA_029216955.1 Iris pallida
TCCCTTTTTAAACGTTTTCTTCTTTCTTCTTCTATGATTTTCTTACTTTGCTTTTTCCCTCTCTCCATATAGTACCAAACATTTCCTTTCTTTCCCTATGATAATAAAGAGGAGCTGTTCTCATAAGAGAACAGCATATAGAGAAAAAATTAGGAAGTTTTTTTTAATATTCTTAGTAGTTACTTATCAATTTAGTTATACAGTATATAAAAAAGGGAATTTTCACTGAAAGCATAAATTTTTATAAAATTATATACAAATTACAAATTTCTAATTATTACAGTCAAAGCATAAGAACGCCCTTGGTAAGGGCGTTCTTCTTAAAAAATGAATTAGAAATAATTTTGAATAATGGACATTAGCTAGAAACAAAACAAAAAAATAATTTATAGGATGAGGAAAACTTCCATGCTAAGGATGTTTTTCTTTTTTGTAAAATAGGAAAACGTCCATCGCAAGGACGTTTTCGTCCACCGCTCACCTGCAATGCTGCAGTCCATTCCACGTGTCGCCGTGAGCTACGGAAGCGTGCTTCGGATGAAGCGTACTGAAATTTATTTTGGGGCGCAGTGGAGAGAGCTGGCACGGACAGCATGTGAAAAAGTTTGAAGTTTGAGCTCGAGTACCGGAGTAGTCGTGAAGTTGTTAGAGAATGGTCCTAAGTGCTGAGTTGGACAAAGCCAATTGGAAGACATGTGAGTAATTGCCGCCCCTAATAATCTGACCTGACCACATCAAACTGGTTCTATGTGGGGCCCATATTGATTGTTGTGGCCTCCCTTAGCTTTTATTCGAAAGATGGGGATCTCGCCATTTATTTTAGCTTTCCTAGTAAGATGGGTCTTGACCTAAAAAAAGGGGAAAATGCCCTTAGGATGGGCGTTTTCCTCATCTTATAATTTTTTACTCAAAATTATTTTTAATTCGTTTCTTTAGAAGAATGCCCTTAGTAAGGGTGTTCTTATACTTTGACTGAAATAACTAGAATTTTTGTGCTTTACGTATAATTTTATAAAAAACAATTATGCTTTCAGTGAAAATTTTTGAAAAAATAGTAAATAAATAAATAAATTTATTCTATACAAGTTACTATTTTGTGAAGTATATATTATTATTCTTTCAAAACTTTATATATGGAATAAAGGTTAGCTTCCTAAAATATCTTTCGAGATTTTATTTTATATATTCATTTGAAACATTTTGACCCATGAAAATTTAGTTTCAAATTTTAGAATAATTTTCTAGTATTATTTTCGTATAAAATAATTTTAACATGTGAAATATTGCTTTTAATAAAATTTCTATTTTTGACAACTTAGTCTTCAGCCTAAAACAGATTTATCTAAAACTATTAAAACTGCTAAAAATATATTTTTAATGTACTATAAATATTAGTATTTTCTAATTAAATTGAAACTTTCGAGTAAGTATTACTTACAAGATTTTTAAAATATAGATATTATTTAGACAAGTTACAGTTTGGCCTAAAATAATTTTATTTAACAAAGTAAAGATTTACCTAAATTGTTTTAACTAATATCATAAATTTTTTTACACATTATAAAAATACTTACTAAAAATAGTATATATACTTATTTCCACAAATTCTTCCCGATTATCTTTATTGATCACGGCAGATAGCACGTTCCTATTTCATTACGAATTTGGGCCATGTGTGCATCGGCCATGGTGATTGGGTTATCAGGACTTGTCGGAACATTACACACACCAAGCGACACATCCGGCAAGATACCTTGCCATTATTTATTGTTTATAATTAAATTACATATTTAGTTATTGCATATTTTTGTCTTTACTTGCAGTTCTTTTAGTATATCTTGTGACAATTCCTGATTTGTTTACTTGCTTTCACGATATACTTCCTACTTGTCTTAGAAGTTGCATGTATACCTAGAGTTAAGGGACTACTAGTAGTTTAGTGCATTACATAAACTTTGACAATGATGTGCCACGATACGTGTGAGTTGCGAGTAGCATATAGCATCCAGACTTGTGTGTTGGCTGATCACTGATACGTATGGGACGTGCGTTAGGTCTAACTGTCAATAGATATATGTTAGAAAACTTGACATCTAGTAGTGTTACATGCTCGTAGATGCGACATGATAGGAGCATTGGATGGGAATAACAGTTCCTTAATGTATGGGCCACATATGCACTTTCCTATTCCTGATCCTGCTGGCCTCTGACATTCGAGGAATGTTATGCTTTGAGATCCCTGCTATCCTGATGGGACCATACCTGAGTTTCCTACACCTGAGCCAGATGCCCATGCGTTGAAGGTTTGTTCTTAACTGCATGAACACAGTAGTATGGTTAGATTACCTTCTCGATGTCTTGTCACTTATTTTTTTGTGATATTTTATATTCAGTATTTATGGCATGTTCTTCCTGTATCTTGTTACGTCCCTCTGAGGACCTGGTGATTTCTCCAGGTGTGTTTTGTGACTTCCTGCAGGTACCGTGACTTGTGCTCTATTCCTTCGAGATGTTGCTTTTGGATCGTCATCCCCTTCGCTCGACCAATTCATTTTTTTTGTATATTTCTTCTTATTTGAATTAGTTTGTAGTGAATTTACCTCCGCCCAACAATTGTATACATGAAAAATTCAAAGTTGTTTTTATATAAGTATTTATCTTCGTGGATGAGATTTAGTTGTCTGAGATCATTGCATATTTTACAGCTTATGTATACATACGAGGGTTCCCAATACTTCGTATGTATATAGCTGGCATGTCGACGTACTTAGTCCCAAATATTTTGGGACTGGGGCGTTACATCATCTTAGCCGAATTCCCTCCAGAGGAATCCCCTGACGGGAGTAGACCAGAAAGCCCAGAATCCCTCCCAGATAGTCCAAGTGATGACGAAGGCAGTGAGTACCAAAAGATTGCCCACAGAGTTGGAGGGTGGATCGGACCGAGAAAGCCAATTTCTCAGGATTTTTTGGCTACATCTCTGGTACATACCGAACGTCCACTAAGGAAGGCCTTAAGGAGGTGGTGAAACTCGCTATTCTAGATACAGGTAATATCTAAATGAGGGAGAAGTGACTGCGCTTGCCCTAGCCTGAGAGATTTTAAAACTCCTACTTGGTGGGTCTACAACTCGCTCAAATATGGAAGGAATTAGTTTATCCCTGGCTTCAAAAAAGCTTTCTTGATCTTTCAATGACTCTTCTGAGACTGGAGAGCTCACTTCACTTTCTGGCAGGAACTTCGGATATATCCTTTTTCTTTGCCTTACACAGGATACTGGCTAGCTTGAAAACTCATACTTTCAGCAGATTCTGCAACAAAAATTGCATCCAAAATATGGCATCAATCGCCTACAATCCGACAACAAACGAATTTGCAGAAGCCTTTAACAAGACCATTGTCAAGCTTCTCAAAAAGGTCGTATCATCCAACAAGCGTGACTGGGACGAGAAGCTCGACGAATGCGTATGGGTCTACCGTACAACGGTACGGACTCCTACAGGTAACACACCATTCTCTTTGGTCTACGGAAGCGAAGCGGTATTGCCTCTGGAAATTCGAATACCTTCGCTTCGCATACCAATCACGAATCAACTGACGGAAGAAGACAACCAACGTCGTCATTTGCAAGAATTGGAAGCGCTAGATGAAAAATACCTCCTGGCTCAACAGTTCATCCCGTATTTTATAGGCTTTCAACAAAAAGGTCAAGCAGAGGACTTTCCAAGTAGGCAACCTAGTGCTAGCAGTTAGGAGACCGATGGTGTTGACTCATAAGACACTAGGAAAGTTCGAACCCAAATGGGAAGGACCCTTCATCATAGAGACGGTATACTCGAACGACGCCTACCACCTCGCCTAACCTAACAGGGACTTGTTCATGATGTCCATCAATGGCAATTTCCTAAAGAATTACAATTCCTGACTTTCCTCAGATGTATGCTTCCTTCTTCCCAATAGGAGAACTGAAGAACTTAACCATCGAGTTCGCCCCCCTCTTATATTTATATGTTTCGGAGCCCAGTCGCTCTATGGTATTCTTTCCCCAGTATAAGAAAAATCATGTCCATATTATCTCTGAGTTGTTTTCCTACATCCTATGAAGCAGAATCTTACACCACGTAAAACCATGCTCATTATCATGTTTACCATGTCCATATTATCTCTAAGTAAACATCCCGTGCAACAAACCCTCGTGTTGTTTTACGTCAATCATAGAACATCCATGTCCATATCACCTCTGAGTTGTTCTATATCCCCACAGAGTTCACTCCTACCACGTCCATATTTCCTCTTAGTAGGAAAACTCTACCATTTAGTCCCATATTTACCACGTCCACATTACCTTTAAGTAAATATATCGGTCCTCCCTCTCAACTTATAATCCGTACCTAACACCAGGTACACCAAGGGTGATAAGTCCACATGAAAACTCCACCATTAGCCACATATTTACCATGTCCACAATACCTCTGAGTAAATATGTCAGCCTTCTCCATTTGCAAAACTTCTTATCTGTACCGGGAAACCAATGTACGCAAAAGATAATGGGTCCAAACAAAAAAAATCATCATCAGAAAATGAACAAAGCAAAAGTTCTTTTATTTTTTCAAATAAGGAGATAGAAAGACTAAATTTTCAAAAAAGAGATGGAAAATGTCTCCAACCAAAAAGAGGACAACAAAAAAAGAAAAAAATAGATGATAGAACTAAGGGTCGGCGGATAGCTCGTCGATCCGACGCCTCAAAGCTTCATCTCTTGTTTCCACAGTCGCCGAAATACGATGCTCAGCTTCCTAATGCATTGACTGTCTGGCCTCCGGTACAAGGTCAGCCACATGCTTATCGTCCAGCTCCTTCTTCTGAAGGACGAGGAAGTCCACATGGCGATTAAAGTACGACATTTTATCTTCAAACTGGGTATATTCAGCTTGCGCTCGTTCCGAATAAACCAAAAGATGAGACTGCTACTTGCACTTGAAGACGAATCTGAGCATCGACCTCCGCTATGCGGGCATTCAGAGATTTCTGCAGATCGACTTTCTCTCTCATAGACGAGGATAGTTTCTGCTTCTTAGCCTCGGTGTCGGCCAACTCTCGGCCCTAGATAGCTGTGAGATCAGAATAGGCTGACTCGATGGCAGCCACCAGCTTACACTGTTCCTCCTCTATCAAAGAGGAAAGATCATTCCGTCGGATGCTTTGGAGCTCGGTAAGATGTTGATCGAGCTCAGTAATTGAGGCTTCTAAGATCTCAGCCATATGATCATAGCCCTGGTGAGATCGAATCAAGGGGAGGTGCGAGGTTGTCATCATCTTCACTATCGTGAAGCTCCTACCTTTATCGAGCACGGCCGTTACTCTCCTCCTTAACATCTTGTATACGGCCTCAACGATGAACATCACATATTCATCCGCGTCAGCCGATATTTGGGGCATCATAACAGGAGTGGTCGGAGCCAGAGCATGGGTCGGAGGAATAGCTAAAACTCCAGAGACCTCGCTTCTTGGGTGAACGATGAAGTCACTTCAATCGTCACCACAGCTTCAGCATGCACATCCTCCGTCTGGCCGCTAATTGATGGGACCGCGTCTTGGACAAGAGCTGAAACTGTCCCCTAAGTTGAAGGAACAAGCGAAGAATTCTCTATAATAGGGCCCTTACCCTTGTCTTATTAAATCTAGAAGGCCCACTGACATCCGGGTCCACCGCAATAGACCTCGTACCGACATCCTCGGTTGCGACAGCGTCCCCTACCTTTGATGAAGGGATAAGTCCAACATCTAGAGATAAAATGGATACTCCAGCCTCCCTCCTCCGTCAAAACGGGATTAGGGCTCGACAAATAAGCCGCTTCTCCCGTACCTACATCTGCTTCCGGAACGAAAGCCGGACTCGGTGCACGAGTCATATCCTCAGCATCAGTCCCCGTCACCGAAATGGAGGAACTCGATAACAGAACCTCATGTGCTGTTGGTTCTTCTATACTCTCGTTGAATGAAGGCTCGACCATCATCGTATCAGTATGCTCTTCCAAAACCAACACGAGAACTTCTTCAGCATCTTCTCGTGGAGTGACATCTAGAGAAGACGTATCCCAATCAACAACCTCTACCGAAGGGCCTTCACGCGAAACTTCCGTCGAAGCTCCTGTACCTGCCATTGAAGTCCCCTTAGTTGCTTAATGCACCACTTGAGAGGCCTATGTCTTATCTGCCCAATCAGTTGGCAGGGGAGGCTCGACACCCTCAATTGTCGCTCCAACAGCAACAACTTCCCCAGCACGGTCCAAGTCGACTGGACCTCCACAAGAACATTATCTGGTGTCTCCTCCATAGGAGATGGTACGATTGGAGGAACATGCTCCTCAGGCGAGCTGGCTACCTCCTTCGGCACACTAGGACTTGGTCTCGATGACCGAGGTTTCTTCTTCATCGCCTCCTGCAGAGGAGAGGTAGATAAGTACACAAAGAAAGATAAGACCATAACAATATGGAGCTACATACTACTACATGAGCCGATAAAACTGCGGGCAACACCGTGGCCCCTGCCTTAGTTACCAGCACCTTCATGGACCTCTTGGGAGCAGATGAATCGGCCTCCGCCAGCGCACGCCTCTACAGTTGACTTATCACGGGTTCATCAGGAGAACTACCTGACGGTGTCGTAGGCATAGCCCCGAAAGTTCTAACGTCAGGTGGGCGATACGCCCGAGCAATTGCCAACATATTCTTGGACGCCTCGAACAACGTCCCTTCAATGAGACTGGTCTCCCGGTTATATTCTGCAGGAACTATATTCATTGCACAATACATCTTCACAACAAAAATTAAAATATACAGCCGGGGATTATGAACCGACATTGTGAAACGTGCCCTTGTACACCCGACGTTATAGTACTGCCAACCCCTGGCTCCATCCAACAAACTCCCAGCAAAACCTAAACATTGGCTAGGGTTTTTCAACATCAGCTAGGTATAACCGAACTGACGAGAAAATCGACCTGGCAAATACGGCTCTAAGAAACAGTGATTCCTGTTTCGATATACCAAGTGGGACGGCCGGATGCTCTACAGCCAACGAAACCCCCACACCGGCAAGAAGATGGCATCCTCGCCAGTGACCTCTAAATATTCGTCTGCCTCACATCCTTGAAAAATTGGTGCCACCTTGATAATCTTCCACCCTTGAAGGAAGGACAATACTCTCCTACAGACAGGGACACCCGTGTGTAACCACCTCTTCTTATAGAATCGGCAAAGAAATGTGTCACCCTCCTTGTGATCCGCTTCGGGTCCAGGAGCCAACGTGTTAGGATGGTGCAAGATCAACCACCCCATCAAGTAATTAAATGGCAGCTCTATACGAAGAAAGTTGCCCTACTTTCCCCTTTGATGGACCACATCATCCACGAACTCCCCAAAACCCCGCTACAAATTGCACACAATAGCGGGAAGCAAGGCAAAGGCTCACCAAAACAAGCTTCACAGCTGGCATAATGAGATTTTTGGTCACCCTCTCTACGGAATCGGATCCACCAACAAACACGTGATCCCGAAGCCATATCATCAGATAGGCCGTCAACACCGCCTTCGAAGACATACGATGGAGACAGCGCCAGAAACAACCGTAAATATGCTCAGATGGCTCATAAGCGTCATTTTTGTGAGGGTTTCGTTCGTCATATCTAGCTATCTTAGCAAGGACCTCTGAAGAGGAAAGCCCCGAAGGAGTATTAAATCGGACCTTTGACTGGTCCTTCATATCCTGCATGAAGACGTAGTCTCTCCAGGTGGTCATATGAGGCTATGTCCTGCCCTTGTCTCGCCGCTGAGCCATATAATGATGACTCGCTACCTCCTTGAATATGACCATCATTTCAGAATATTCCTTCTCTTGGACCAAAGCTCCTCGTTGGTAGGGAAATACTCCTCATAGGGCTCAAATCCCCAGGGGAGCTTCGATACCTCGTATATTTCATGAAGCGTTAAACCCAGTTCCCAACGGGCGTAAAAAAGGTTTCGGTATGAGTATTGTACATCTCCAGGAGGGCAGGAAACATAGGCCGGTTTATCTCAAGGCCCGCTTGAGTAGCGCGGACAACAGCTGTCAAGCCTATTCCTCTGAGTTCTGCTTTGTACTTCGACAGAACCCAGAGCGTCAAGTTATCCCATTTTGGCACATGATGGCTCCAACCTTCGACCCGTAACTCCCCTTTCAGGTAAGAAATCTTAGCCTCCAACATAAGATTGAAAAATTCGTAGCCCTGAAGGCAAAAGTATTTGGAGGAACATCACTGTAAATGCTCCTGGGACGAAGTATTCACCAATTATAGGAGGTTCCGGCTTGCAAGGTAGCCAGGATATCCTTTTTGTTGGAGCTATGATCAATCTGTATGGTGCCGGCCACGGTCCCTCCCTGAGACGGAGTAAGCTCCCAGTCCATCCACCATTTTGAAATAAGACTCCGAAAAGCCGTCAAGGGCAATTGACGCTCTACTTGCTTGGTGTACATGTTTACCTCTTTTTCCTTGAAGAACCAGTCTTCTTTGAACTTCACCACCTTCGCCTCAGTTGAAGTCAAGCGGTCCCTAAACAAGAACTCGGGCTCCAAGAATGTCACCTCATTAGAATCAGCAGACTTGAGTTTTCCACTCTCCATCATAAGTTGGAGGAAGACGAAATGCTTGTCTCGAATCTGTGTCATCCTCTCCTTGGGCCGATCTAACATTATGGCAGCCTTGGCAGGGTTGACAACTTCTTCATCAAAGTCCAAACCCATCTAGCAGAGCACGGGGTCTAGAAGGACTTCGTTCAACAACGAGACAGTCATCGATACTGCCACAACAAAAAGCAAAGTGGTTAGATAAGTGACTGAAGACCCTTCAAAGGCTTAGAAGCTAGTGCAAAGCAACCAGGGGCACATCAAAGCCTCCGCGCATCATCAAGGTTTATACCCATGCGCGTCAACAAAAGAAGCCTTGGCGCATCATCAGGGTTTATACTCACGCGCGTCAGCAAAGGAGCCTCGATGCATAATCAGGGTTATACCCATGCTCGTCAGAAGCAGGAGCCTCGGCGCATCATCAGGGTTATACCCATGTGTGTCAGCAGAAGAAGCTTCAGCGTATCATCAGGGTCTAAACCCATGCGCGTCGGCAGAAGGAGCTTTAGTGCATCATCAGGGTCTAAAACCATGCGTGTCGGCCGAAGCAGTCTCAGTGCATCATCAGAACTTTAGAAGTCCATGTGCGTCGACATTTTTAAAAGGCAGGATAAGTTATCCTATATGTCCAGAGCATATGGGGGGAAAGAACCAACCGATCACCACTGGTCGAAACGTCGGTAGGAGTCGCCACGGCAACGGGAGCGTCTTCCACGTCGACCTCTACAGGTTCTTTGCAACGGCCCTTGCCTCGGCCAGCACCGCCGCGAGAAGTCTTGGGAGCCATTTCTGGAAGAACTTAGGATTTCTAAGGAGGAAATACTCTTGAAGAAGAAGAAAGAACAAAAGAGATGTACTCTCTCTCTCTCACCAAAGGCCTATTTATAGGCTATGTTATGCGCGTAAACTGATAGAAAATGACGTCAGCACATCTCTTCGAATTTTTTGAACTGACGGCTGCGAATCTTCTCAAAATGATTAGCATTTATCTCTCATCAATATCGAGGTGTTATATTCTGCATTTTAAAAAGCATGCGCCTCACAACAGAATACGCAGAGCAGCCATGCACCCAGAAAGGCTTTGCGCTCAGTCAAGACATGCGCCAACCATGCTTCTTATTCAAAGTATTCCAGAACTTGTCCAAAAGTTTTAAAAACTTTAAAGGGGGTCTTGTAGGAGCATGGAATCTCAGGCGCCTACACAGGCCAAAGATCCATTCGCCTAAACTCTCATGCGCCCCATATAGACATGCGACATGAGACTTAACAAAAATTCTGGCGCATCAAGTCAAACAGACTCAGAAATCAGACATAAAAACTAAGGCTTTCATTTCATATGAAAAGTCTATTACACATCTAAAAAAGTCTTTACAAAGTAAGATTCTTCTACAAAAGAGAAAGAAGGAAAAAGACTTAAAAAAGACTACTCGTCAGGCGCATTATCCGCCAGGCGCAACACTCGTTAGGTGCATCATTCGTCAAGTGCAACGCTGCCCAGGCGCAGCACTCGTTAGGTTCATCATTCGTATGGTGCATCTTCAGCCAGATGCAGCATTCGTTGAGTGCAACACTGCCCAGCGTATAACTCTAATCAGGCACAGCAGTTGAACATTCCACTCAGGCACATCATTCTGATCACAGCATAGGTGCTTCCCCCGTGCATCGTCAGAGCGAACCACATCCTCGTCAGCATGCGAGCGCTCTGGAGGAGGAGTAGCTCTTCCAGCCTAACAAAAATTGCAACGCAGATGCGTTGATCTTTTGATGCAACAGGGCACCTTCGGACCGCGATAGGACTCGACGATCCCGACATTTCGATGTAACAGGCCCCTTTACAGGTGTATACGAAGACGAAGTCGATGCTAAGCAAGATGAATCGACGCATCTTCACCCTCGGGAGAAATCCATCGGTGGAACTTCTTGAAAAGGGAGGTCGACAACTCCAGCTAGCCCTTAAGGAGCTATACGCCTACCACGATGCCAAGGAGAAGCAAACTGCCCTCCGCAAGATGGGTATTCGGCAACCCTATCCGGCTGAGTGGGATAATGTGGTGTATCTTCCCAAATACAACCCACAGACGCTCACTCCTTTCGATGGCAAGGAGTCCCCCATGCGGTATCTAAAGTACTTCTACTCTATGACTGGGCATCTGCCAAAGGAAGATGCTCTCCTCATTAGCATATTCATGGGAGCCCTGCAGGGGTAGCCTACGAATGGTTCTATAGCCTGCCGGACCATTGCTTCTCCACCTTCGAGGATCTAAAGAACATGTTCCTTGAACGCTTCTACGAAGGCAGGACGAGCATGAAGATGTCAACGCTCATGGACATCACCCAAAACGAGAAGGAGCCTGTACGGGCGTACATCGAGCACTTCCGCTGTGACGTTATGAGGCTTCCTCCTGGAATTCTAGAGCCCATGTTGATGGACTCCTGCCGTAAGAACATGCTGTCTGCAATCAAATTGTGGCACAGTGCTCCAAGCACGGAGTAGTCACCCTTCATCACAGAAGCAGATGCAGCCCAAAGAAAAGCCTAAGACACCAAGCCACTGGGGCTCACCTTTCGCCCTCTTAATAATAAGGAAAGGCATTAGCCAACAAAGATGACAAGGAAAAGCAGGTGCTGACCATCAATATGACTCAGGGTCCTGCGTCAACAAACTCAAAGCCAACAGAGGAGAAGAGACCGAAGGAGACTTACTCCTTCAACGATGAAGACACACTCCAGCTCTTCGAGATGCTAAGTAAGGGTGGTAAGCTACGCATGCCACTCCTGAGACGTCCAGAAGAAGTGGTAAAGGTGAATGACCCGAAGTACTGCAATTACAACCAGTACATCCATTACTCAACAAATGACTGCTACGTGCTGAAGAGACAGATCCAGAGGCTCATCGACGCCCAATCATCTCGTTCGATTATGAAGATAAGACGGTCACTAACAATATGGTTACACTACAATTCGGAACCTTTTCGACGATAGAAGCCCAAGACGACATCATCCCTACCCTCAAGGCGACAATGGAGATAGTCACCTTCCTCCAGTCCGCGATGGGGCACAGGGACTCGTCCCCTTCACGATAGCACAGGGTGAGATAAAGTGGGTCCATCCCAACCTTGCCCCAGACATGATTACTCCTACGACACAGCCTACCAGGGGAAAGAAATCAATTCATGCCGAACGGTCTCTACATCATCTGAAGATGCTCTGGTTTCAACTCGCTCGGCTCACCAGCGAGAAAAGAATCAGGCCCCTGAAGAAGAAATGCACCCATCGATGCCCTCCTTTACCTTCGAAGCAGCGCTAGCAGGGCCACCCCAGGTACCTGCCGTCGACAAGCAAAAATAGAAGAAGGTTCACTTCGACAAACATCTAAGGAAAGATTCGACAGTAGGGCCAATCAAACTCTACAAGTTCGATATACTGGCACAACTGGCCAATATTCTAACCCGCTTATCCCTATTCGAGCTCCTCCGCCTCTCTAGAGAGACTCGAGACGCCCTCAGTGAGGCCCTCCAAAATGTAGATGCTTTCTTTACCCAGGTAAAGCAGCTAAAGGAAGACTCCACAGGATGCTCGTAATGCCTCTATGCAGACCAGAAGATTCCTAATATCACCTTCAGCTTACAGAATATATTGTTGAAGAATAACCGACACAATTGACCTCTGTACTACACAGGTTACATGGGAGATATCAAGGTCAGCTGCATCCATATTGATCATGGATCGTCCCTCAGAATCATCCCTCAGAGCCTGCTCCAGTCCCTAGGGGTTCCCATGCACCGACTATGAAAATTAACCTTTATATGACTACCACCAAAATTATACCCTTCCGTCATGAAGATTAGACCTTGTCATGATCACCATAGGCTTAATTTCCTAAATTCTAAAACATTACTCATGAAGCATACCCTTCTTATTAGGAATCAACATTTACCACTTAATCATCATAAATCCAATTCTCCCACCTTGTCCTAAATTGGATTCGAACGTCTAAATCAAGTTTTATAAAATCTTTGAACTTGTTCAAATTACTTTCCTCGTGTTATTTAATCTAAAACCACTAGGCCTTACAAAACTTATTCTTCATTATAAAATCAACCTTCATATTTCCTTCAACATACACCTTCAAATACTATTCTTCTTAAATTTAATTTTTCATAAAATCTCTAAATTTCTATAACTCAAAATTCCTTTGTTCTCTCCGTTTCTAGCCATTTTCTTACAATATCTGGTTCAATTTCGTATCATCGCATACAGTTAAAATCTCTTCTCCATTACTAATCCCTAAATTTAACATGAAAGCCTCAAAGTGAAAAGGTGTCAAGAAACAATAACCAAAATTTATCTAAGTCCTCAAAACTAAGTTGACCTCGAATATCCTCATCAATTTTTGAAATACATCTATGAATTATT
Organism: Iris pallida; assembly: GCA_029216955.1. Lineage (NCBI taxonomy): Eukaryota > Viridiplantae > Streptophyta > Magnoliopsida > Asparagales > Iridaceae > Iris > Iris pallida. The sequence goes on from JANAVB010006280.1 coordinate 13,082, forward strand.
CATACCCTAATATTTCTCTATGTGTGATTGTCTATAAATTGATAATATTGATCTCTTGATTTCATTCCTAATCTTTACCACATCTCTATCTCAAAATTCTATATCAAGGCCCATCATATTATATTCCTACCAAGATTACAATATGATAACAAGTTACATCCTTTCTGAGCTAGATGATTTACGTTACTTCCTCGACCTTTTCAAGGTAAAATGATATGGAGATTCAAAGGTTTCAAAGTATAGATGACAGAATTAGATACGAGATAGGTGATTGATGTAATTGGGACAGAGTTAACTAAGATAAAGGAAAATGGTAATACAAAGAAATAATAGCAAGAAGGAAATAATGATAAAATATGTTCTTGCTCATCTATTTAAAAGAAATGAATCAACTTAAAATATAATCTGATACCATACACGTCTTCCTGAAATTATATTGTCAGAATTTTGCCATGCCATTAAGCATAGCTGCAATAAACGATAAAGTCAGTAATTAAGGTATACACCCTGTAATCATGTTATCTAGAATTCTTACAACGCCACCCGGTATGGCTGCAATAAAATCTAGATCCTATAACTAGGATAATTATATAAAAATTAGGCTCTATGTCCTTGTCATGCTAGCCAGTATGACTGCGATAAATTCTAAACTCCACAAATAAAGTAGACATTTACCTTTCTCACTGTCCTTATCAAGTATGTTATCAGGTTATACCCTAAATTCTAAAATATATATATATATATATATATATATATATATATATATATATATATATTTAAATACAAACTCAAGTCAACAACTAACATCAAGATTCAAAATTTAACTATGAATCCATCAAAATCAAATTCAATAACAAGGAGTAATGGGTGAATCAATTAAGGGAAAAAGATTTCAAATCGAAGTTAAAATAAGATTCTCAAGGGTCGTCCTAAGAATCTCTCAAGGAATTCTAACATTGATTAAGTGTCCTCTCATTCTAACACTTTACTTCCTATACTCTATAGCAGGCTCGTAATAGTACAACTAAGTCGCTGTACTACCACGACATCACATAAATGTGAATCTCGACCTATATAGGCCACCGCTAAAATGTGTCACGACCTACACCCAGTGTAAGGGCACGAGAAGTGGCTACGTCCAGCCTATACAGCAGTGTCGACGGTAGAACGCTGTTCTAGGTCACCATCATAACTAACACTATATGATATAATCTCCAAACAGAGGATAATCACAGGAGGATATAATCTTAATCACAAACTAGAGGTAGATAATCAGCACGATAAAATAGATAAGAAATCCACAAAAGGGATACAACCATAAGTGAAATAAGTCAATTATTTAACAACACAAAATCTCAATATCTAAAATAAAATACATCTCCATGACAATAAAAAATAAGATAAACAAAACTCTAGACCTCTACTCCAAGCTCTACTAGTATCCTCTAGGCTAGCTGTGATCCTCCAAGTTACCTGTAAATTTTTATCAACGGATCCAATCAGAACAGAAACGAGCACAATATATCTCACGCAGTTCATATCATGACAGGAAATGTAAAGCATGCTATAGAATAAAGTACATGAAAACTGTAAGAATAAACATGAAGAGAGAGAAAGAATTTGATAACAGGAAATATTTAGGTATGGTAAAAGAGAACTGTAAGTGACTAGTGATTTAGAGTACAAGATAGACATGTGAACGGCTTGATTTATACATGATTACACTACAGAGTTTATACATGATTATACTAGGTTGGAATTGTTCACATGATTACTTCTACTCCCCCGTACCCCAATCAATACACAATGATCTATACAGGTTATGTTATTGTACATGAAGGTTTATACATGAAGCTCGTGAGATCATGAGAGTACATGAGAGCACATGAGTGTACATGAATAATAAGAGTCCATTGAATACATGATGTTCGTGAAAAGCACATGACATGATGTATTCGATGCACTCGAGGAGGATAACATCTCATGTAAAGATCTATATAGGACTAATCCGTGATAACATCGTGTCAGCATCATATAAATTAGTCTATAACAAGACTAGCAAGTATGAGACGGTCAGAGAATGTACTTGCCTGGTATCCCAAATGTCTGATGAGAATACAAGTCCAAACTGGAGTCACAGAGTCCTATTAGAGAAACCACATGTTACAAAGTGTCTAATATGAAATAAGAGTAATCTACAATGCATTCAAAATGATTCTAGGTCCTTCTAGGTTAAAGTCAACCCTTGGTCAACTCTGGTCAACCCTGGTCAACCATTCTGGTTAAACTAGGTCAACCCTAAGTCAATTAGTCTAATTTTAAGTCAAACTTAAGTTATCTAACTGTTTCAAGTCTGTTTGAGTCGATTTGGATCAAGTTTGACCCAAAATTGACTTTTGTCAACTTGGTCAACTTGTTAGCCAACTATGCCAAGTTAGGCCTATTGGGTCAATTCTAAACTAACTCAACAACCATAGGCTAATATCCTATATCAAAATCAAATATATTCATATATATTCAATTCAAAAATATATAATATATATTTATACATGTATATATAAAGGGGAAGGAAAAGAAAGGAATTATATGAAGTATGTGTGAAAAAAAAAATATATATGAAACTGTGAAGGGGTGAACCCCAACCTCACATATTGAGGTCAACCAAAACTAAATTTTGAACTAAACCAATGATCAAAACCCATATATATATATATATATACACTACTATATATGTAGAGATTTCATATAGGAAAATATATATAAACTGGAACACACATATGAAAGGTGTGTATATAACTTAAATTAACAATTAAGATTCCCAGATTTTCTGAGAATCAAAGCCAACTTCCAAATCAAATCTCAGATTTTCTAAAAATCAATTCAATATCAAAATTGAGGTCAAATCTATAAGAATTTCAAACTCAAGAAAAACAACCATCCAACCTAACACTCAAGGTATCAATTATCAACCTAAAGCTTAAAGTTCAAACTCAAACCCTACTAGATATCTATCCAAAGTCTAAAATCAAAATCTAATTCAAAACTAAATATCAGTGTCAAAATCAAAAATCTGAGTTGAACACAAAATCAATTATCAAATATCCCAAAACCAACTCAAAGTCAAACTCATAAACTACACAACCCAACTCAATATCTAAAATCCAAAATACACAACCAAATCTCATGAAACTTGACAAACATGAAGGTGTACACGTGTATGACATGTTTGTGTCCTCACAGAGTCGAACGCTTTTACTGATTGTGTCCAGTCAGTGCGTATCGCACGGGCAAGTACGCGCGTGTATAGACAAGTGCTCGTGGGCACGTGCCGTGCTCAATAGAACATCATACGCAACACGAGAAGCCTCGTGCTCGTGAACGTAGCTAGGTCGGGTCTAGGTCTAGGAGTGCACCACCCTGACACGTATCCACGTGGTGTCCATGCTTCGCATGAGACGCGTATCGGGGAGGGCTGTGTGCGCGTGCACGGTATCAGTCGAATCAGTACAGACGCGATAACTTCGCGCATACTCAACAAAATCTTTTAATATTTTATGAGCACGTAGGAAGAGGTTGCTCCCACATTTTCATATATTTCACTCGAAACCGTGTCATGTGCATCAAGTTATGACACTCAGACTGCAGGATAATGGACGGGGTGAACGCATTTGCGTGCGGCCTCGTGGGCGCATGTCGATGTCCATAGCTCTCGACAGGAGCCGCATCGTGCCACGTGGTCGAGTCCCTGATTATCCTAGGTCTAGGGCTTCGTGTCCATGCTCTTGGGTCGTGTCCTCGTCGTGCCGTGTCTGCGAACGAAGGCCGTATCAGCGGCGATTTCTCGTGCGCGTGCGCTGTAGGCTGAACCGTGTGGCCTCGATTTCTCTGCGCTCACTCTACGAAACATCATAAAATTTTAGGATCATGTGGGCAGAGGTTTCCCCTACGTTTCCATAAAATTTCATGACCAACCGTGTCATATTCGTCGAGTTATGGCACTCGAACAGCAGGGCATGCATGAGGCTGTGCACGGGCCTCGTGCACGCGTGTCCGTGTCCAATTTGGACACTAAAAATGTGTCAAATCGAGATCTGTCTTAAAAAAAGTTGTTTCAAATATAAACAACAACAACTTCGTGAAAACAGAATCAAAAAATAAGAACTTTCGATTCTAAGAGGCATTTCGTCGAACACGTGTTCCAATACACCGACACGTGTCTGATACGCCTATCAAACGGATACGAAATCCTACAAAACTACATGTAAAGGTATGAGGTACCTAGATGGATACATCTATGAAGAACATTTGGAATCTATAAGTGTTTAGAGGGGTTTACCTATTGAGAGTCAATATCTCAATGAAACGAGCCTCCAAACGCATCGATGTCGATTTTCTCCGGTCCAATGCCTCTGATTCCTTGCTAGCAAGTCTCCGGCAGGTTCCTCTCCTCCCAACGATCGCAATGCACTTTGTTTAGATGGATTTGGATGAGAATTGAGGAAAAGAGGCTATTAGAAGGAAAGGAGATTTCTAGCATTTGTAAAGCTTGACGGCTACAATAGTATAACACATATATAGGGGGGCTGTTGTTTGTGGCCGGCCAGAATAGCTAGGGTTAGGGTTAGGGTTTAGATATGGGCCATAATTCATTAAAGTCCAATAGAAGCCCATTAGCAAAAGGCCAAAAGCTATATATTAAAATAGCCTAAAATGCATTAAATTGTTTCCTAATTAGGACTAATGCTCTAATTTAAAATCAAATTAGCTAACTAGGATTCTAATCATATGGTTAGTCTTCTAATCTAGGTTGACTAAGGTTAAACCATCTGCTAATACCGAAAGCCCCAATCAAAACTTACAGCACCAATCAAATTAATAATAATAATCAAAAAAATTCAAAAATATCACACAATGACTAAAATACCCTTATTTTGAAAAGTGGTGGTTACACATGTCTATATTACCTCTGAGTATCACCTCCCGTTATGGCAATCCTAAAGTTGTAATAACTCCCGAGAATACGGCCACATCCATTCTACCTCCGAATCGTCATTCTAGCAGAAGGATGCTTACCATGTCCACATTACCTCTGAGTAAATCACCCTTTCCCTAACGATCCCCCAAAATTGTCAGTCATAGAACCCCTCATGTCCATACTACCTCTGAGACATTCTAAACCCCACTGTAGAGTCTGATCTCACCACGTCCATAGTACCTCTGAAATGTCATTTTACAAATTGTGTCTACTATGTCCATATTACCTCTGAGTAGTCACCTCCCGTTATGATAATCCTAAAGTTGTCATAACTCCCCAGGATACATTTCACGTCCATGCTACCTCTAGATTGCTCCTCTACGCTCAGAAGACACAGCTACTATGTCCAGAATACCTCTGAGTAGCCATTCTCCTCATATTGGTCATATGACTATTCTGGCGGTTTAAAATACAATTCATATCCATATTACCTCTGAATTGTCAATATGTAGTCCAAAGCCTGCTATATCCATACCTTTTGGTTACACAGGCTTTACATGAGGGTCTCCATTTATACTGAAGAAAAGAAGTAAAGGGGCAGAAAAGCTCTTATATAAAGACAAGCGGCTACAAAGACCTAGTGTAGACTCTTTATAGCTACATATACAAAAGTAAAGATCTCAGCATAGCTCTCGATAGTGCACGGCAATGGTGGCGTCGGAGCAAACCACTTCCTTGTTGAACGCTCCCATGAGCTGACGCGTCGACCAGAGGCAGCTGATTAACCCGAGCTGGTAAGTGGATGAAGACCAGCACAGGGAGTCCTCATCTTCCTGCTCAGCCCGGAGAGAGTGCCACCGCAGTAGGGCCCTGCTATTCCTCGTGCTAACCGTAAAGCCGGACCCGAAAGTCACGGCCTTGAGCAAGTCAAGAGGAAGTTTGTACATAAATTCCCCGGTGTGAAGGCATGTCTGGAAATTCAAAGATGGTTCTCGTACAGCTTCTTTGGAAGAAGAGATCCACAATCGGTGACGGGTTCGAGCAGACTCCAGGATCATCAGGAACCAGCTGGAAGCTTAGAGAAGCCATAGTACGAAGGCTGAGTTCGTCTTCAAGAAGCACGGTTCCTTTTATAGCCCCAGTACAAGGCCGGGATGGATGCCATGTGTCGACTGGAAGTCTCTGGACAGCAAGCATGGGCCTAAAGATTTTTAGAATCTGTAAAGACACAAGAAGCTCCAATACCAACTCAGTGCGACCGACGATACGGAAGGGTCCACGACATACCCGAATGCTCCACTTGCTAAGAAGGCTCTCCCAGGGATGCAAAGTCAAAAGCTGCATCATGACTACTTTTCAGCAAAAAATAGGGAGTCAACATCACCTGTGTCGAGAAGTCACAACACGCAACACTTAGCACCAAAAGATGGATGTGACATCCACCCGTCGCATAGGCTAAATGTCCAAGGCACAGGTTCATGCTTCTGTTCAAAGTTTTCTGAACACGAAACTTAGTTCAGAACACTTTGAAGGGTGTCACTACCACATTTCTAGTTTGAGGATATTTTTGTCATTTTTGAATTATTTGAATTTAATATATTTTATTAGGAATTTTTAAATAATTTAATTGAATGATGTGATTTAAATACTAATATAATTATTGCCTTGTGATTATGGTTGGCCTAACCTAGATTTGGACCTAACCTAGATGGGTCATAACTAACTAAGTGAGCCACTTTGAGAATTAGATGGTTTGGTTAAGGGGTTAAGTCAAGTTTAGTTATGGTTAAGTGATTTGCAAGAGACTAGGAAAGAACCCCTTGTTCTAGGCCATCCATTTTCCTTGATTCATTCCTAGTCATAGGATGAAACCTAAAAACCCTAACCCTAACTATTATGACCAGCCAAGACCCCCTCCCTTGCCTATATAATGTCTTTATAGGGATTTGTGCCTCCTTCTTTATTAGTTCTTCATTTTCTTAAGGAATAGGTAAGCCTTCATTAAATTTCTTCCTAGTTTAATCATTAGGACTCCTTTTTGATTGGGATTTCTTCCATTATGATCTAATCAATGTTTTTTTACTGATGGTGGAGTCAAATCTCAGATTTGTATCAATTTGGGGATTTTTGGTGGCTTTGAAGAACTCCTTGGAAGAGACTTGTTGTGTTGAAGAACACCATAGGTAAAATTCCTGCATACTGTATATACACACATATTCTTGTGTTTTCCCTTCATAACCTGAGAATTCATTCCCTAATATGTTAACTAATGATAGGGACTTGAGGCTCACATGGTATGGCATATACACACACTGCTGTAGAATTGAAATGAGGTTCCTGTCATATAGTTTCTTTTCATAACCTGAGATGGGATTGGGATGAAATATTTTACATAAAAACCTAAGAACTTCATTTAGTATTTTTACTGATTTGGATGTTAATCCGAGATTGCTTCTATCTCATGTTTTTCCTCTATAACTGAGCATGATCCTCCATTAATTGTTAAGCTGTCATTGAATTACAATGAAATGGAAACCACTTGCCATTCATAAAACAAGAAAACTGATGTATTTCCTTTCCCATTTTGCTGAGAATTGGTTTCCTTCCTATTTTGTACTGTCACATAGTTACATGACCACACACATACTCTGAGACACACCACAGTACACATAAACACTGATTGCACATTCCTGCACACTGTTATACACACACACTGCATACATTCCTGTCACACATGGACAGCCCTCTCACTCACTCTCTATTTTTCTAACCCTCTCTATTATATATAGATGTATGTGACTAAGGGATTTGGATGTATAATGTATGTATACAATATATTATATAGGTACATCTATATGTATATATGTTTTAAGTCTAGATATATGTATGTGTGATGATTCCTAATGAGTATAACTATAACCTTTGTAATATTAAAAGTGTATATAGATATATATATCTATGTAATGTGAATGTGCATATTTCTATGTATATGTATATAGATAGCCTATATGCTAGTGTATTTCTATGTTGTATTATATAACATATCAATATGTGTAGTATTTGATATAGATGATGTCATGTAGTCATGTGTTATGGGTTGGCCTATAGGCATGATATAGCCTATGGCCTGTGTGTGCCTGTTTGACTAGAGAGTCTAGATTAGACTTGTTTAGCCTTGTTTAGACTAGTTTGGACTTGTTAGACATAGTTTGACCATAGTTGACCTAGGTTTGACTTCTTGGTTGACCAGGGTTGACCAAGAGTTGACTTTGACCTAGTTTGACCTAGACTCATGTAGAATGCATGGTAGAGTTTCATTTTATCATTTTAGACTTGTTGTGACTTGTGCTATTCTGATTAGGAGCCAGACACCACTCCTCGGACAGTATATTCACCTTGGACATTCAGATAGCAGGCGAGTACATTCTTCGATCATTTCATATCATGTTTAGGATTATATTTCCTGCTTTAGACTATCTTACTTGATGCTGACACGTTGGAACACGGATTAGTACTATATGGATCCCTTCATGAGATGTTATCCTTCTCGGGAGCATCAGATACTTTTGTCTCATGTGTGTTTCACTTACATCACGTATCTTATGCTTCTATTATCATGAATCTTCGGGAATCAGCTAGTGACTCATGTACCCTTATGATCACCGAGCCTTTACGAATTAATTCATGAATCACCCTTTTTGGGCAACGTAGTATAATCATGAATCTTAACGTAACTTGAATGGATCTTTGTGTATTGATTGGGGATGGAGGAGTATAAATGAACATGTGAATAAATCCAAGTAGTGTAATCATGAATCAATTACAAGTAGTGTAATCAGGAATCAGTCCTTAGCCATTCACATGTTTATGCAGTACTCTGAATCACTGCACTGTCTCTTTTTATATATATCATAGATATTTACTTACAGTCTCTCTCTTACATTATGCTATTCTTCAGTTTCCTGTATTTTATTCTCTAGCATGATTATATTTCCTTTTTTCTGCTATGACTTGTTGAGATGTATTGTGCTCGTTCCTGTCCTGACTGGACCTGTTGAAATATTACAGAGGATGAGGACGAGGCTGGCTGACCTACCTATTATGGGACTACTTTAGATGACAGCTGTGACTTGGACCAGCAGCCGGACCCTATAGCTGTGGATGACACTCTTCTAGACTAGGATGTTTTTTTTTACATTACTCTATGGATGACTGTATATATTGATCTTGGGATTTGTGATGTATTAGAAACTTAGACTCTCTGCTTGTACTTGAAATTTCCTTCCATTTCAGCAGTTCCATTTTACTATCTATCTACTATTCTTATCATCTGTATTTCCTTGAGTTCTATATCATATCGTGCTTCTTCTTTCTTAGTTGTGATTGGGTTTACTTTTATCATGTCACCCCCATTCGGGGAGTATAAACTGTTTATAATTTATATTGTTAAATGTTGTGACCTAGGACAGCGTTCTACCGCCGACACCGCGGCGTAGGCTGGACGTACCCACGTCTTGTGCCCTTACTCTAGGGTGCGGGTCGTGACAAATGGGGTCTTGTAGAAGTATGAAAAATATCAGCTCATAAGAGGCCTCTACTATGGCACAGACAATACAAGTAGATCTATTACAGATTAAAAATACGAGTGACCTGATCTGTGCCACCATCCTTCTTTGACAAGTGCCTGGTCGAACATCGATCTCCATCAAAGGAATCCTGACCCTTCGATGGGCGCAAGTGACTAAAGCCTCCTCAGCTCCTCGATCGAAGCTAGTGGAGGACCTAGAAGCTCTGCTGCCCCAATGGGAAGGGCATAGAATGGCATGCAGGCCCTTTACCTATACTGCACCGTCAGAACCTCCAAGATCTCTAAGACGTCGTTCGGAGTCATATCCCTTAGGAAGGACATTTGGATACCTCTCAAGAGCAGTGATGGCTTCTTCTACAGAGAGTTCTTCTACAAGAACATGGCTTCTTCGAGTAAGAGGAGTCCCAACCAGTACCCGACTCATGCGAAGTGCCCGGCCGGATGAAGCTAAGTCTAGGTCATGCATGGTACCAAGAGTATCCATATAAGACATGGTTCTTCAGAAAAACATGTCCCTTTTCATAGGGGAAGACGACCACTACCAGCACACCAAGTGGCCAAAGACTCCCTAATTAACGAAGGAATTTGAAAGGTCCAGCAATGAACCTCTTTTAATAGGTTTATTATGCTAAGTCCTAAGCCACTAACTCCTCGAATTCCCCAATTACTGGTGGTAACTAAAAAAGGAGTCAAACATTAAGGATAGTCATTTACAATCATGAAGCTGAGCTGTCTCTAAAGTAGAGGTGCAGACACTCTACTATACCCTCTCAGGCGCAGCCGGGATGCTACAACTCTGGGTCATAGGCGCAGCTATAATGCTACCACTCGAGGTGCAGCCATGATGTTCCAATGTGAATTCTCAGGTGCTGGCGGTCCTCCGCAAAAGCATTGATAGTCGGTTCACCCCGATTACTTTATCCATTCAAGTGGCCATCCTTTTTCAGCAAAAGACTTAGGAAAGCTCGTTTATTCTCAGTTCAAACCAAACTGTAACTCCAAAGCACAGTGGCGATTTATCAGAAGGCGCAGCCTACTCGTCGCCCCCAAAGCACAGTAACTTTACATGAAGCACGGCCTACTCGTTGCCCTCTACAAAGCACAGAGGTCTCGTCTCCTTCAATACAAAGTCTACTCATCGTCCGCAGGCATAGAGGTTTTGTCGTCTCCAGAAACGCAGTCTACTTGTTGCCCTAAGAAGCACAATCAGCCTTGTCCAGAGTACAGATAACACATTCCCGCCCCCACTCAGTTTGTTTAAGCTGCATCTTTTTAGAGATAGGATGGGATCGATCAAATCAATGCAAATCTTGGACGTGTAAGCTGAAGATTTACACGGCTACATCCAAGTAGAGCGAATTAGCGCATGCTATGTGGTACTTGAAGAATATGTAGGCAACTCTAGAGGGGGGTGAATAGAGTTTATGAAAATAATAGCCAATTAAAAATAAAACTCTTTTCACCAACAGTAAATAATCAGAGTAAATACGGAAATATAAAGAGCAAGAGAGCATATACAAACACAACCAATTTTAACCTGGTTTTTCTCGTAGAGGACTAGTCCAGGCTTGAGAACTCTTGCTCAGGATTAAATCCACTATTTGTGAAATAGTAGTTACACCCCGTGCCTTTTCTTCAGAAGAGCACGTCAACTTCTTACAAAGATCGCAGTGGCGATGCTCAGAATTTTTCAAGCAACTTTTTTGACTCTTGCACAAACTACTAACTGAATAGCACTGAGCACTTTGAGGCTTAGGAAGCTTGTGGCTAGTAGATGAGAAGGTTAAGGCTTTGTAGAGAAGAGAAGAGAAGATTGCATGATTGAAAATGAAAAAATTCAAGGCCTATTTATAAGGTTCTGGGTAGGCAGAATTCGCCAGAATTCTGTGTCAAGAATTCAAATTGTTGGTCGTTGGACAACTAGCATACAACAAACCCTAAAAATTAGGATCATGTAATTTAGGGGACAGAGTTCGGTCCGAACTCTGTGTGGAGCCAGAGTTCGGCCCGAACTCTGTCTCCATGGGACATAATTGCTCAAATGGGCTATGTGGGCTTGTTTAGTTTGGTGGAGCTTTTGGTTTGTGGTTTGGAGATAGTTATAGGCCCAAACTACTCAGTGCTACTCAGTTTACATTTATCTAGACTCAATAAATGTAAAAATACAGACTCAAAAACTGAGTACACTGCAGAAGAAAACCGACGTCCGTCTTGCACTGAATTTTTTCTTGATATGTCATATTGAATTATGACAATGATCATATTGTCAATTTGATCAATATCTGGTTGACTGTGATTTTATGTCAACAATCTCTCCCATATTGATAATTGACAAAATAATATTTGTATATTCAATGTTCATACCTGGACACATGTATAGAAGTAATAGCTCCCCCATAATTAGTGCATAAAGGCAATAGCTCCCCGTAAACATTGTTCTCTGTAAGCCAATATTCCTTTGTCCTGATATGTAGCTTCCCTTCGCAAATTTTTTTAAAAAATATTATTTTTATTATTATTTATTTGATTAAATGTGATTTTTCTATTTTTTTAATTATTATAGTAGAAGACCTCTAGCCTAGTGGTTAAGAGAGATGCTCTCAGAATGGAGTTGAGTTTGTTTTTTGTCCTGTTTGAGCCTTTTGAGGCATATTCGAACTGGAGTCTGAAGAGTAGCTTCTGGTTGCTTAGTTTATGGTACAGTACCCCTGGTTGCTTAGTTTATGGTTCTTCACCCATCCATCATGCCCACTCATTATTTTGGCCGAGCGATGTCATGTTTTAAGTTTGAAATACAATTTTGACACTAGAGGAAGTATAAAATAATTTTGGATCTGGCTCTAGAAAATTAGTGATATGGGTCGAAATATTGGTTGCTCTATTGTTTAGGTTCGTCAGCTTGTTAGAGAACATCTGAAGTGTCTTAGGTACACCTGGAAGGCAGATATAGACTGTAAGGAATATTGGGCTTGGTTTTTCAAGATTGAAACAAACGCAAGCATGCAATCTAAGTTGAGAGTTGGACGAGTATATTATTATCTTGAATTATACGAGATTTTAGGTGGCCTTTTTGCTTAACAACTGTGAGCCACATTTCGACAGAAGTCTCTTGCGAATAGTTCGTTCCTCTGAATTGCTTCTTTGTTCTTATGATACGTGTAGCTTCTTTCTATTTAACTTTTGCCCGACTAATATTGAACTATAATTCCCCTTTCCCCAGAACTGAGCCCAAACCCCCAGAAACAGTAGCTAATCCCAGCTCGAGCCCGGGCCAACCATTCCCCAGGCCCAAGCAGCAGCAGCAACCCCAGCCCTGGGCCCAATCTCCCCCGAGCTAAACCAGGCTGAGCGCCCCATCACATAGCCGACTTCATATATAGGAGAGCGAGAAAACCCTAACCCTCCTTCATCCGCCACTTTCTATCCATCTTCTTCTGCTTCTCCTGTGCTACATGCAATACCTAACCTGGCGAGCTCACCATCATCGCTCACCCCTACCCTACGTCGGCCTGTCTCCAACGTTCACCGTCTGCCGTACCGTCGGTCGATCAATAGGCAGATGCACAGGACAGCACCAATGCGTCCGTTGGCAATGCTTTATGCTGGCATGCATGCACGACTACTACACTGACAGCAGCATCCTCGAGAGGTGGTGGTAGTCGCATGCGCTGCTCTCACCAGCTCGATAGTCTCCTTCGGTCGAGGCAACCTTGCGTGGTCGCCAGTCGGGAACCGGCATTCCAGCGTCTCGTCGCCACGTTATCTTCGGCATCATGACTTGTGGACGACGACGAGCAACAGGCTTTTCAGCCATCTTCGCACGAACACAGTGCCCGCTACCTCTCCAAGCTTTGTCGCGAACACTCCGCACGCGAGCCGATGGAGGTTTCATAAACGAACCAATGGCACGTCGCTGCACCAAGAGCCGACATGTGCCAGCCCTCAACGCCTTTATTGCGATTATGATATCCATTGAAACGAAAGAGTGAAGCAACAGCGCCATCCGCACGATGAGAAGAAAGCTCAAGAAAAAAGAACGTCCGTGGCAGTAGTATATTGCTCAACGAGTTCTTCCTAACCTAAAGCAAGGTAATTCCAGTTATATCCCCTTTTGTAAACATGTTCCTCTATATGAGTAGTTAGCTATTACATATGTTCTTATAATATTATATATATAAATAGACTATATACATGTTTTATAGTTGTTATATAAATATATAATGTGGTAAATAATTAATTTAGCCTTGATTTCACTTGGTGGCCATTACTGGAAGAAGAAAGAAGAAACAACAACAATAGCAGCCTAAAGAATTAAAAGCAACAAAACTTTGGTATAGCCCCTCCCTTCGCTTTATTTAGCATGAAGGATTTGATAGCTAATTAACACCTATAGTACTGTTCACGTAGCAACAAAAGAAAACAATAAGTTTAGGAGATTCCTTCCCTCCATCATTTTCTTGATTTACTACAATAATATAATTATATATATGACTTTGCATCTCTATACGTATACAAAAATTTATATATGCAAAACTATCTAAGTTTAAATATTTATATATTTTTGGGGTGTGGATATTTCATATATATGTTATAAACAACATGCAAATTCTTGTGTATATATAATAAATGTATATGTAGCATGATACGATATTTTCTAAAATATTATAATAATGGATTTCTTAATATACATAAGAAATTATGATTTTTTTAATACTAATGTGAACTATATATAGTATTTTTTAAACTATTTCTATAAGAAAACTTAATGCATAACTTGTCCCTTATATATGTGAAGAAATTTGTAATAAGGACTTTGTAGAGATACATATACGGTAGTGTCCCTACATAGATGGTTGTGTGATTGTTAGTTGTTTTCTTGGATTTGCTAGATCCTTGTGGGCCATAGCACCATTAGCACGGGATAGTCCTGATCGGACACTGATATCGTAGCCTCAACACAACATTGGACGAACTCCAAGCAAGATACCTTGCCTCCCTCTACAGTTTACTTACATGCATATTTCTATTATTACATAGTTTTACTAGTTGATTATTTATATGTGATTTGTATATCATGCATTATAGTATATATATAGCCTTGATCCTAGTTAGCTTTGTAGTTCATAGTGGATCTGTTCTTCTGTGCATCGTGATTGAGTCGTGTCGTGTCATCACTTGTACTTGGACTGAGTTGTATCGTGTCATAGGATGAACAAGTCATTACAGAACTATTGTATCTTGAATTATTGAAGCTAACCTGCGAGTCCACATTAGGGACGAGGGTTAGTAGTATTTGAAGCTAACATGCGAGTCCACATTAGAGGCGAGGGTTAGTAGTATTTGAAGCTAACATGCGATTCCATACTAGAGGCAAGGGTTAGTAGTTAAACCTAACCAGAGAGCCCATAATCGGGATGAGGGTTAGTAGTTATTGATCCACACCTGCGAGTCCATATTAGGGGCGAGGGTGATGCTAGCCTGCGAGTCCACACTAGGGGCGAGGGCTAGTAGTTGATCAAACCTGCGAGTCCACACAAGGGACGAGGGTTTGAGTATTCGATTTGGTTATCTGTTGACATCGTGACATCGTGTTCGCTTGTTCTTCTCCAGCAGTTCGGTTACGCGTAGTGGTTCTTCTAGTCGTGTTTTCGTGTTGATTAGTCTTTTCCATTTATTTTTCTGTATTTTCCTTATTGTATGATAAACTGATAGATAGACATATTTTATGTATCTTGTTATGTCCCCTAAGGACCTGATGATCTCTTCATGTAGTTATTGCGTAGAGCTAGTTAGCAGCTTTGGATGGCGGATGATTATGATACTTGTGGGGTCCAGATGTTTACGATATTTCTTGCGAGATTCAGGTATTGATACCATATTTATTATCCAGTTCATCCAGCTCATTATCATGATATATCCTATTTATTGATTCAGTTTATAGACTCGTATTATTTCTTGGAGTCTGATTGGACATGTACGCTAGTGGGCAACAGACTACGACCCATAGTGTTCATTTATATTTATTATCTTATTATGGATTTAGATATATATTTGTTTGCCATGATTTGGCTGTTTACCCTAGCCATGACAGCGTTTACGTATTCGAGTCGGGCTGGAGTCCGCTAGATGCGTAGCTGGCTTGCTCACGAGCTCGCGTCCGAAAAGCGGGTGCAGGTCGTGACATGATAAACACAATCTCTACCAAAACATAGATAACACAGTTAGATAATATGATATGAATATCAAATATCAAATAATTATTCCCCTTTTGTCATTTAGCAAATGCAAACAAACAGAAATTTGTAAATGAAAGTAACTCGCAAGCACACCAAATTAATAATAAACTGCATAAAATGTCGGAAGAGTCACATAACATAGAGTGAACTAATACAATAAAAAACAACTACATAAAATAGAAGTCCATAATCATAAAAACTAAACATAAGATCCTCAGCAGCAACAGCAGCAGGTAGGAGACCACTGTTTGCCATAAAAATTAAAGACAGGTTTTACAGAACACTGAACTTGATTGCAAACTCGCTTGTACAAAGAAAAGCCTATAAAGAAATCCTAGGCAACAATCTAAGTACAATTATTTAGTTCTGATTCTCGGAGGTGACGGTGGAGGCTCGGAAAAGTGCTATCAACTCTGCCTTACTCCGTGGACTATCTGACGCAGTCTCTAGGTCACGAAGAAATTGCTTTTCTCTTGAAGGTTGCCAGCCTTTTGCAGGGTTGAGGCACCCTACTATTTATAATAGGATATATTTTGAGCCGTATAGACGGCTTGCGGCCACGTGGCTGATTAGCACGCGAAGACCCGCTCTTGGGCTGCCATCTATCGATTTGTTGGAATTTTGTTGCAACAAATCTGGGTACTTAAGGACTTGGTCAGATTGCCACGTGTCTTGTTGCGTATGGTTTTCTCAGTCTTCGATCATATGGGGTCGCATGAGCTCATGCGGTTTGGATCATAATTACTCTTGGCTGCATGAAGTTTGAAAACTTTTGGGGCCGTATAAGCTGAGCCGCATGAGGTTCATGCGGCTTGGATGATAATCTTTTGGCCACACAAAGGCGTATGAACCCTGCTTTTGGGCGATGTCTCACGTCTTATCATTCTTTTCGAAGTGTCAGAACTGTCATGCTTTGCCAGGACTTGTCAGCTTTATCAGTCGAACTGTTCCTCTTAGCCACGTGTCTTCCTTCCATATCTGTTTGTCGATGGGCCGCATATGTCGTTGAATAGTCATGTGGCTCTCCTTCATGCGGACCTGTTTAGCTATGCGGCAATTTTGTAAACCGTATGAACCCCATATTTTTTATGCTTCTACATGACCCCTTTCAAAGTTTTCAAATTGTAAATTTGGAATACTTTGAATAAGACGCATGAAAATATGTCAAGCCGTAGGGAGTCTTCAATTCGCAGGAAGCCTTTCGAACTACAGAGAGATCTTTGAGTCATCGGTAAGTCCTGAGCTGCAGAACAAATCTTTTAAGTCGCAGGGACACTTCGGGCCGCAGCGAGCCTGCCAGCTGTCACTGTTTTAATTTTTTTGATCCGGTTGTGGATCTATTTTTGAGATGAAGCAGAAATTTACTGGGGATAAAGTCCCCAAACGTCAACTTTATCTTTAATGATCTCGCAAACCGAAGAGATGCTCGACGATTATTAGGGTTAAAGTCCCCAAACGTCGCCCCTATCCTTAATGATCTTGAAAATCGAAGAGTCTCTTTTCAAAAACTCTATAAATAGGAGTCATCCAGATAGAGATTTTCCTCTTTCACCTTCTCTTCCTTCGACATCATCATACTTTCTGCTATGGCTCCAAAAGCTTCTAAGTCAATTGGTGCGGCGGCCAAAGGAAAGAGACTTGCCACTCTGTCGAGAGCGACAGACACTCCTTCCATTCGTTCCGACATACAACCTTCTCTCAAGAGTAAGGATGGTGAGCAGATGATGACTGAAATTTCAAATGGCCATGGCACATTTTTTCATGTAGGCCTGCCATATACTGCCTCTTTTATAAGCCTGGTCGATGCATACTCTCATCTAATCTGGACCACATGTGTTCTGTATTATGGGGCCGCATGGTCTGAGACGCATAACTACTGATCATTCGAACTTGAGCCGCTTGAGTGCCTCAAACCGCATAGGTGTCGCATGAGCACTTTATGATCGGGCCACATGAATACTGTTTGGCTGGGTCGCCTGATTGTCATATGGCTGATCCGCACGAGTACTAGGCCGCATGAGTTTTTTATGACTGAGCCGTATAAATGTTGCATGAGTACTTCATGACTTTGGGGCTGTATGTTTTGGTTGGGCCGCATAATTGGCTACGCCGCATAACAGAGTTCTTTGTTTTCTTGGTGCTAACTCCCCTTTTTCCTCTATTTTTGTAAGGATCTGGCTAGCAAAATTTTTCAGGACCGGTGTCGACGATGGAGTGAAAACACAACATTCTGGCGCCTACATCAGATAGCTCAAAACTCCTCTTGCTTCGGAAGAGTTTTCTCCACGCCCTTTTGGCATACATATCAAACAACTCAGGACTCTTCATACTTTGGAAGAGTTTACCCCAGGTGGTAGGAAGAGCCTTTATACATCGAAGAGTTGGACGGTGGTCAGGCGTCATTATGAACATCCTGCCTTCACGGCTCTCCAAGTAGGCGAAACCACCATCAGGGACCATGTTTTGAAGGTATGGTCCCTTAGAGGAGCGGGGTTAAGGCATCTGCAATACGGAGGGGAGGATAGCATGCTATATTTACCCTCCTCCTGGCAGCTCCTCAGAGATTCAACAGCTTTGTTTGCTTCTCAGCAGTAAAACATGACTTCTTTCGAAGGCCACGAAACTGGTTAAAGACGAAGTGCTGTCAATCCCAACTATGTATTGCCAGATTTTTCCCTTCTTTGCTATCGATGTAGATTGATCTTGGATAAGCAGAGTATGTTCACTCCATTTTATTTATGGTATTTTGTGGTGCTTGTACTAGAGGGCCTAATATAACATTTGTATTTGATAAAGGACATCCCACTGGAGGATTTTTGTGGACCTATTGTCCTTTTATGCATCTGAAAATGCGAGAAAATAGATTTGAATGATATTTTGTGGACCTACTACTCTTTGGTACACCGATGGTGTAAGTAATAGATTAGAATAACTTTTATGGACTTATTACCCTTTTTGTGTACTGGCAATGCGAGTGTGGATAATAAGTGGAGAGGAAACCAACATATTTACTCAGAGGTAATGAGGATGTGGTAAATATGGGTCAAAATAGAGCCTTCATACTTAGAGGTAATGAGGACATGGTAGGTGTAGGCATAATAGGGTACACAGAACAACTCAGAGGTGCTATTAACGTGGAAGTTCTATGCACTGGATAATTTGTTTATGATGGATAGAAAAACAACTCAGAGGTAATATGGACGTGGTTTTTTTTTTTGTTGGGAAATTTTATGGACCTATTACTCCTTTTGTGCACAGACAGTACGAGTAATAGTTTATGATAATTTTTATGAACCTATTACCCTTCTACGCACTGGTGGTGCGGGTAATAGATTTTGATACAAACTCTTGGTGGAGAGAAGCTATGACCAGGAAGTTCATAGATATGACCAAGAGATGAGATATAAATTCATTCAGAGTGGTCGAAGAGTAAGTTCAGTGGTACCCGAGGGTACATAACTCAACAATCTGGAAGATTTGAAGGCAGACCGTAAGTTCAGCGATACTAGAGGGTATGTAACTCACGATCTGAGAGATAGTTGGAAGGTGTCGTTCAGACATAGTATTTCTTGAGGAACTTGCCGTTGATGGGCATCATGAGCAAGTCTCCATTTTGTTTTGCGAGATAATACGTGCCATTGGAGAATACGGTCTCAATGACGAACGGACCCTCCCACTTAGGCTGGAATTTGTCGGGGGTCTTGTGAGTCATGACCATTGGCCGGCGAATGGCCAAGACAAGATCGCCAACTCGAAATATTCTCTATTTGAATTTCTTATTGAAAGCCCGAGAGATGCGCGCTTTGTAGAGCTCTATGCTTTGTTGAGTTTGTAAACGCTTCTCATCTAATGCTTCTAACTCTTGTAGCCGTCGGCGGTAATTATCCTCCGCCGTTAACCGGTAGGTAGGGGCCACTCGAAGGGAGGGGATCTGAGTTTCCAATGGGAGGACTGCCTCGCTTCCGTAAACCAAGGAGAACGGTGTATTTCCTGTAACCGTCCGAATTGTTGTCTGATACGCCCATAGGCACTCACCAAGCTTTTTATTTCAGTCGTACTTGTCTGCAGACACGAACTTTTTAGGAGCTTGATTATGGTTTTGTTGAATGCTTCAGCCAGACCATTGGTCGAGGGGTTATATGCTGTTGAAGCCACGTTCTGAATTTGATTCTCATTACAAAATCGATAGAAAGCGTGGCTTGCGAACTGTGGACCATTGTCGTGGATAATCCTCTGGGGCAGTCCAAAACGATAGATGACGTGATATTTTATGAAGCTAATCACGTTCGATGTCTTGACCTCTGCCAAAGGAATAGCTTCTGCCCATTTGGAGAAGTAATCGATGATTGCAAGTATGAACCGATGCCCTCTAGACGACGGTAGGGTGATTGGCCTAATGATGTCTATTCCCCATGCTTCGAATGGCCAAGAGGCTACTATCGAGTGTAAGAATTCAGATGGCAGATATATAAAATCTGTATGGATCTGGCAAGCCTTGCACTTCTTTGCATAATCAACTGTATCTGCGACCATTATGGGCCAGTAATAACCCATTCTATGAAGACGATCTTATAATTTCAGGCCAGGTTGGTGGGCCCCACAAGTACCGTCATGAGCTTCGCGTAGGGCCTCTGTGGCTTCTGCATTTGAAAGGCATCTTAGTAGTAGTCCATCGTAGGATCGTCGATATAACATTTTTGTCTCCGTATCATAGAAGAATCTTAGGGAGCATCTTCTAATTGAGGTAGCTTCCTTCACATTCTCTAGCAGAATTCCATAGAACGCAAAGTCGATGAGCGGGCGTCTCCAGTCTTGTATGTCGTTGGTTATCTGAGTGGACTAACTCATACCCAGTTGAATATTGTTCCTGGGGCAGACCAGTTCATGGCTTATTATGTCGACTAGATGATGAGTGTTATTTAGAAGCGCCAAGGAAGCGGCGAGACCTGCCAGGGCATCGGCTTCGGTATTTTGAAGCCTAGGAACGTGCTCTATAAAGAACCCTTCCAAGGTTGTAATGATGACAATTGTTGTCTGATAATAGGGAATTAGGTCCTCATTGTGAACGTCGTATGAACCTCGGATCTGGTTAGCAACCAACTGCGAGTCACCATATATCTGATCCCCACTTCTTTTGCGATTGGAGCCCAATGACTAGAGCGTTATATTCGGCTACATTGTTCGAACATGGTTCTGTAAGAGAATACGCCCGATTGACTACTAGTCCGGAGGAAGAAATCAATACCACCCCAACTCTAGTGACGATATAACCTTGTGGTCCCGTTCTTAAAGTACCGTTGAAGAACATTCGCCAAATGGCATCGTGCGAAGTCATGTCCGAGACGACAACTTCATCAGGAATTTTTTCATAAATTATGGTTGTTTTTGAACCTGGATGGCCTGCTAAGAAGTCAGCCAGGGCTTGACCTTTGATAGCCTTCTGCGGAACAAAGACCATATCGTATGGAGATAACAGTATCACCCAGGTGGCAAGACGAGAACTGAGTGCGCCTGGCTTGGTCATGAGAACCCCGAGGGGATCGACTCGTGAAACAACATGGATGGTCTGCCCTGTCACCACTACCAAAATTTATCGTTTTAGCGACGGCCACATCCGTCGCTAAGACGACGGTAATTACTATTAGCGACCGATTGCCGACGGTAGTCACTAATATTGATTATCCGACTGAATGTCCATCGCTAAGTCGTCGAAAATATGTCCCGCCAATTTTTTACACAAATCCCGCCAAATAATCGACTGTGTAGCGACGACAGTAACTCCGTCGCTATAACACCGACAGTCTAGCGACGGATGTGCGACCTTTCCTCCCCCTAAAATTAAAATAAAAATGGCAAATACGTATAGTCGGAAATCAGTCGCTGAGCGACCACGAAACCGTCGCTAATACCGACGGAAAAAGTCCGTCGCTAAAAAACTGTCGCTAAATGAGTGTATTTTGGTAGTGCACATAGTGTCGTTTTTTAGATGGCGAACACTATGGCAAGGCACTTCCTTTCCACAGCAGTGTACCTATGTTCCGGTCCTATCATCATCCGGCTGAGATAACAAATGGCTTGTTCATATCCTGCGTCATTACTTTGTGCTAGCTGAGCACCGAAGGAGTATTCTATTGCCCGTACATAGAGCAGGAAGGACTTTCCGGCGACCGAGGCTACCAGAACTGGCGGATTCATCAGGTACTCCTTAATATCATCAAAGGCACGCTGACATTCCTCGTTCGATACAAAAAAGACACCTTTCCTTATGAGTTGAGTGAAGGGTTGGCATCGCCCTGAGAGGTTAGATATAAACCTCCTAATATAGGCTAGTCTTTCCTGAAGGCCGCAGAGTTCGCGGAGATTCTTTGCTGGATTTATCTCCAGGATTGTTTTAGTTTTGTCGGGATCTATGTGAATGCCCCGGGAAGTAATGACAAATCCCAAGAACTTTCTGCTGGATACTGCCAGAAAAGACTTGGTGGGATTCATCTTCAGGTTGTGTGCCCGCATGAGGTCAATATTGTTCTTAAATCATGTAAATGATCGATTTTGGTACGGCACTTGACGACAATGTCGTCTATGTAACACTCTACCATCTTGCACAAATGATCTCTGAAGATGATACTCATAGCCCGTTGATATGTAGCATCGGCTTTCTTCATGCCAAAGGGCATGACCGTATAATAATATACGTCGATCGGTGTTCGAAATGATGTATGCTTCTCATCATCAGGAGCCATCTTGATTTTATTGTATCCTGAAAAACCATCCATAAAGGACATGCGCTCGAAGCCACACGTATTATCGATCATTATATCGGTGATCGGAAGAGGGAATTCATCCTTAGGGCATTCTGCGTTCAGATTGCAAAAATCGATACAGATTTAGATTTTCCTATTCTTCTTGATGACTGGCACTACGTTGGCTACCCAGTCTTGGTGCTACTCTTCATGGATGAAACCGCTAGCTATAAGCTTGTAATAGTATTTTGATGAGGAATATTCCGTGAGGGGACTTTTTGTGGACCAATTGTCCCTTTGTGCATATTGACTACGAGAGAAAATAGATTTGAAAGATATTTTGTGGACCTACTACTCTTTGATATACCGATGTTGCAAGTAATAGATTAGGATAATTTTTGTGGACTTATTACCATTTTTGTGTATTGGCGATGCGAGTACTGATAACAAGTGGGGAGAAAACCAACATATTTACTCAGAGGTAATGAGGACATGGTAAATATGGGTCTGAAGTAGAGCCTCCCTACTCAAAGGTAATGAGGACATGGTAAATATAGGTCTAAAGTAGAGCCTCCCTACTCAGAGGTAAAAAGGACGTGGTAGAAGTAGGCCAAATGGGGATACACGAACAACTCAGAGGTGTATCAACGTAGAAGTTTTATGTATTGGGTGATTTGTCAGTGATGGATGTGAAAACAACTCAGAGGTAATATGGACATGGTTGTTTTTTCCGTTGGAGAATTTCGTGGACCTATTACCCTTTTTGTGCACCGATGGTGCGAGTAATAGATTATGATAAGTTTTATGGACCTATCACCCTTCTGTGCACTGATGGTGCGGGGAATAGATTTTGAAACAGAACCCAACATGAGTGATATGGGCACGATATACGGTAGTCAAAGCAGCAGAGCAAAAGTTTAGAGGTATCAATATACATGACTTGTCACTCGTAGAGATGCAATCGAGTCCCTTCGGGGAGAAGAACAGAGTATAAGTTCAGGGGTACCTGATGTACACAACTCGACACTCTAGGTATTATTTTTTTCGGCAGCCTCTTATTGATGTGATCAGGAACTCTGCCTCTGGGGATTACATCATCAGGGGAGGTACCATCCGTCTGTGCCACAAGGTATTCGGCGGGTTCTACGTCCTCTTCGGCTACCCCCTACTATCCCAAAGGTTAGGATATTGTCTTGGGTAACTTGACCACCAAGGGTCGAATTTGAAATATTGGCTTGCATGAGTATGTCGGATCGCCATTTAGTTGCCGGCTCGTCTAGGAAAGCTCGGCAAGGAATTATGTGTCTTCCGATGGTCTTCGGCTGGATTCTGGTAATTGGATCACCATCGGCCCTGTGATGGGCTCTGGCTCTTGACTTTGGGAGTCGGATCTCCACTGGTTTCGACTGTGCATCTTGAATGAGAGCACCAGGTACCTCTTTATACAAGGTTGCGACAAGGGGTGTAGCTTTGCCTGGTTTACGAGCCTGTAGGTGAATTATCAAGTGTTCCTCTGACCCTGTGATGGTCTCCAGTTCATTAATGATGTATTTCTTGGATCCTTCTTGTAAACAAGCCTCCGAAGAATAATAAGACTCAACCCCTTTTAAGGGATTGATGTCGACGAATTCGGTCCTCACGAAGCTGTATCTATTGACATACTTGAAGCACTGGTGGAGGGTGGACGGCACAACCATATAATCATATAACCACTGATGCCCCAAGAGGATGTTGTAGAGTGTGCCTACCTCTATGACGTAGCAGGTAACTTCTGTCTTTAGGTCACCAATCATGAACTTCAACCAGATTTTTCCTAGGGGATAGCTTCTCCCTGAGTTAAAATTGCTAATGGCAGTGTTGGTTGTCGCTAGCCGATGCATAGGGATGCCAAGAAGTTGGAGCAGGCTTTTCAGGATGATGCTTATTGACGAGCCAGGGTCGGTATGCATCCGATCCACCTTGTTGTCGCCTATACACCCAGTATAGTACAAGTGGCGATCGTGCAAATTGGACTTGATCAACATGTCCTGCGGAGAGTAAATATGATATTGGGCATTGCATCTGTGTTATCGCCGTCCTGTAGATCTGCTGGCGGATCTTCCCCTGGAGGCTTGACCTGAGCTAAGTAGGCATCGGCATTCGGGAGGGCTTCGCTTAATGCGACACGAAGATCCTTGAAGGAGCTCATATAGAGATAACTTTGCTCGCGTACTAGCTAATTGTACTAATATGTCGAAGTTGTAAGGTCTCTCCAGTCCCTGAGGTACATCATTGCGGAGTGGCCTATCAAAGCGGGTTTCCTTTGTCTTAGATTTGTCCGCTAGTGGAGGCTGAGATGGCCTTGGAATATCAGAGGAAGGCGACGTTGCCGGCTGAGGTTCTTCGGTTGGACTATCCCGTGCGGGCTGGACGTTTGCTCCAGACCGGGTAACAACATCTGCAGCTTCTTCAGCTTCGGCTAAAATTGTGTAGCAGGCTCTAGACTTTCTATCCTTTTTCTTGCAGGTAGGAGATGACACCCCTGGGTAACTTCGAGCACCAAGTCTGGATGCACCCACATGATCTCTCCTCGTGATGTGGTGAGAGGTACCAATCCAGATGTTTGGCTCCGGATGGGTGGAAGATTAGTAATCTCCATCGTTGTTCGAGGGACAGGTATGACCCCGTCTGGAGTGATTGTCGGAGGGAAGTCACCGAACTGAATAGATACCATGTTCGCCACTATAGCAACCTCTTCAAAGTCTATCGACATAGCTTTTGATTCGATAAGACTCTTAATGTACCACTTCAGTTGGAAGCAATCATGAGTGACATGATGGACATAGCGGTGGAAGTGACAGTATTTTGGATCCTTCATTTCTTGCTGCTCGGGAGCGCGCCTTAGTGGAGGGAGGTGGATCCTACCCCCTTGCAAAAGCATATCGACGGTAGGTTTGACATGACTATCTTCAAATGAATAATTGACCTTGGGCCACGATCCTTTCGCCTATTTTTCCTCGGGCTTTGGAGTCGCATCATCGACCATGTCCTGCTTGTCCTTGTTGTCCCAGTTAGTGGTGGTGCCACTGTTGCTATTACTGGAGGTAGACCCAGGACATCTGCCCTTATCTTCTCCATCTGGGATATGTAATCCCAACTGGCAAGCTTTCTTCAATTTTGCCTCTGCGTTGGTAGCACTTATGATGAAGGTTGCCCAATACCTGAACTGATCGTCGCCCATCCAGAGGCTAATTACGGGGAGCAACTTCTTCTGGCAGATTTCAATTAAGGAGCTCTCGGGAATGCCTTGGGGCAATCACATTATGGTTTGGCAGAACCGCTCGATGTAGTTCCTCGTTAGCTCCCTCTCTCACTAAACGATGTCCATGAGAGACGACATCGTCACGTCATGCCCCACTTCATAGAATCTCTTCAGGAACATTTGCTTGAAGCCGTCAAAGGAGTGAATGCAGTTGTCGAGAAGGTTGCGGTACCAGTCGAACGCGATCCCCTCCAATGCTCCGATGAATAGTCGTATGAGAATGGCGTCACTGTGCGGCAAGTGGTCGATTGTGACTTCAAAGTAAGTTATGTACCGACTAGCAAAGGTCTTCCATCATAAGAATCGATATGGAATGGCTTGTACCACAGAGGAAAAGGCACATCTCTCCATGCAACGGGATATGGCTGCCGTATTCTGAGATCCCGAGAGGAGTCTCGGGCATTGAACACTGCCTAAAGCTCCTGGACTACCCTCCTTGCCTCCTTGGCTTCATCTACAGCTGAAGGAATAGATGGTGCTAAGGGATCATCACCCAAAGGAGGGGCGATCATGTTGGAGTCCGTATTGACTGCGGATCCCAAGCTTGTTTATCCAGGTGTCCTTGCTGGTTGAGTTGGCAAGGCGGCTTTGATCTCGTCTATGGACTTAACCAAGGACAGGAGCATGGCTTCCAGCACTTTTAGCCGTTGTCGGTCGAAAGGTGATTCATGATCGTCGTCAGCCATAAAGACTATTCTCACATGGGTAGAGGTAGAAGGGATTGTGGCAGCGGTACTCTCGGTGCCATACCCTTGTGTAGAGAAATCAACAAGAAATGTCGAAATATCATCTTCCTCTGACTCGGATGGGGTGCTACCCCCTGTGAAGGAAGCGGCATCGTCTTGATGAGGGTGGTGGCCCTCAGGGATATCCGATTCTCTTACAGAGTTCTGGGGGTCTCTACCCCTTGTATGTGCTTTTGGTACACCGAGTTGTCATATACATTGAGGGGGCTGCTACCTCCAGCTTCATCTACTCTCAAGGAGGCCGAAGGTGCACCCCCGGGTGTCGGAAGCTTCTTTTTGGATCGAGTACCTAAATAGACACCCTCTTTGGTTGATGAGAACCCCTAGATGAGGGTCTCCTTGCAATACTGGCTGAGATGGCCGGGCTGCAAGAGCTTGTCTTCTTTTCTCCTTTGCCGGAAGAAACTTTTTGAGTTGAATTACAGGAGGCGAAAGAAAACTCCTCGTCCCCTGGAATTTGCACAGGTGCTGGCTGCTGCAGTCGCTGGAAAATTGACTGTCGATCTTCAGGTACTGTTGATTTGTCGTAGCAACAGTTGATGATAACTTGGGTGAAACTAAGCCCTGAGAGGGACTCATTGCATGCTGACGCTGCCGTCTTACGTTTGTGAGTAATCACGTCACGTAAGTCGGTAGGAAGCTTCTCTACCTTTACACCCAACTTGTGAACTCGAGAATCCCGAGTGCACGGGTGCTTAGGCATCATATTTGCCCCCTGATCCATGGCTAGTAAAAGCACTTACTCTGGATCTTCAGAGGGAGACTTTAAAGACCCACCCTGTCCGGTAGCCCTGGGGGACTGGACGCGGGTAGTTCTTTACAACTTTCCTTCAGGAGCCCGTGTAACAGTCAACGGGGCCCGCTGATAGTCAGCAACTTGGACAGTTGACTGGGCTGGTTGGGTCCGTACTATCATAGACTTTTTTAACTTAGCATCCGTAGGCGCATAATAAAAGGAGTCCAGATAGATACATCCCACATCTTTAGTGAGCCGCATAGCGCCGGTCCCGCATGAGAGGCAGTCGAACACAGAGCTTCTGACAGGGCCGTATGAGACGTCCTGTCTGAGGCCAGGATTAGTCGTCGCATGGACCAACTTCTTGCGGCTAGCATTGGCTGCCGCATGGATCATCTCCCTGCGGCCATAGTTGACTGCCGTATGACTCGTCTGCATGTGGCCAAAATTGGCTGCCGTGTGGACAGACTGTCGATCTCCTCTATGCAGCTTCATCTTTGTCCGTATGGAGTTCCCTTGTGCCCCCAAACACTCAGCATCGTAGTATTTTTCTCTACTTGTTTTGGGGATAGTGGGGTCCTCTACAGTCGGAAGTAAAGTCGTAGGAGAGCTTTGGTCACCATCTTGGGCTGCAGAAAGAGCTTCTTCGAAAACTTGGTCGGGGGCAACAGTTTTGTGCACCGACGTCTTACGAGTCCTCTTCGGGTTAGCTCGCTTCTGAGACGGGCTGGCGCTCCCTTCATAGAGCAATTCTTTGAAGGCTTGTTGGTCGAAGCGAACTACAAGCATTTGCTTCATAGAGCCGATCTTGGATGCATCAGATTGCATCACCAGCTTCTCATCGGAAGAGAAGGACGTCCCCAGCAGAGTTGCCATCGTGTTTGCCATAAAAATCAAGACAGGTATTACAGAACACTGAACTTGATTGCAAACTCGCTTGTACAAAAAAAGCCAAGAAAAAAATCCTAGGAAATAATCTAAGTACAATTGTTTAGTTTTGATTCTGGAGGGTGACGGTAGAGGCTCGGGAAAGTGCTATCAACTCTGCCTTACTCTGTGGACTATCTGACACAGTCTCTAGGTCGCGAAGAAATTGCTTTTCTCTTGAAGGTTGCCAGCCTTTTGCAGGGGTATAGCACCCTGCTATTTATAATATGATGTATTTTGAGCCGCATAGACGGCTTGCAGCCATGTGTTTGATTAGTACGCGAAAATCCGCTCTTGGGCTGCCATCTGTCGATTTGTTTGGATTTTGTTGCAGCAAATCTGGGTAGTTAAGGACTTGGTCAGATTGCCACGTGTCCTATTGCGTATGGTTTTCTCAGTATTCGATCATGTGGGGTCGCATGAGACTCATGTGGGGTCGCATGAGACTCATGTTGTCTGGATCACAATTACTCTTGGCTGCATAAAGTTTAGAAAATTTTTGGGCCGCATAAGCTAAGCCGCATGAGGTTCATGCGGCTTGGATGATACTCTTTTGGCCGCATGGAGGCGTACGAACCATGCTTTTGGGCAACGTCTCACATCTTATCTTTCTTGTCGAAGTGTCAGAATAGTTATGCTTTGCCAGGACTTGTCAGCTTTATCAATCGAACTGTTCCATTTTGCCGTGTGTCTTCCTTCCACAGCTGTTTGTCGACGGGCCGCATATGTCGTTGAACAGTCATGCGGCTCTCCTTCATGCGGACCTGTTTGGCTATGTGGCAATTTTGTAAACCGCATGAACCCCATATTTTTATACTTCTTCAACCACATCCATCATGGAGCTCGAGATGGTCCAGCACCGTTAGAAGGATCAGTATCCGAACGACGAGGATCCACGAAAGCTGAATATGGATCCAAATAGTGCACCTAACCATCAAGAGGTTCTTTCTCTCATGTAATTTTGCCCGCCGTTCCACTTCCGTGCCGGAGGAGATTCGAACCCATGATACAGTTTTGTTCGTATGTCAATTTAGCAGACCAATGCCGTAAGCCACTCAGCCATACCTCCAAGTTGTTGATCAAAATTGGATGTGCCAGGAAAAAGCAAGAATATCAATAGCGGGATCTCTCTCTCGCCTTCGGTCGCCTCCTCGTCCATTACCTCCCGGCACTTTCACTGATCGTTTCATTCGGTCAACAACCCTGTTTACCTCATTGCACTTGCTAGCAACAACTACCCGCTTTAACTGCTATAACCCAAGGGTCGTCTATACGGTATCCGTCGCGAGCAGGATCCGCTCCATAGGAAGTAGCATAGAAGGATGCCGAGACATAGAGTACCAGATATCATGCAGTGAGTTGCTAATGTCACTCATCTGCATAGTGGTACGATAGTCGAGCTGGGTCCAGCGATCGTCCTCCAACATGAACCGATCGCGAAGCATCGTCTGAATAGACTCAAGAGCAGCAGGAGGAGGGGCGCAGGCTGTCCAAGAGCAGGTGCATCAGCCTGAGCATCATATTGCTCGAACTCAGCAGGAGATCCGACAGCTGCCTGAAGCCGCCTTGCCTTAGATAGGAAGGCAGGGGCTTGAAGGAATTAGCACTCATCGACAGGGACATAAAAAAACAAAAACCATAGGAAGATATAAAACATAGACCAAATATTATGGCCTCTTCCTAGCATTGATCATCCAGTCCATCATGGTACGTGGAAGATTGAATGTGACATGGAAGTGAAGGTGATACATAGCAGAAATCTCAAAATATGAAACTTCATCAGTCGATCCCGCTTTGGGCAGGATCATGGAAAAGACAATACGATAAAGCTCGTAAAAGTAGGGGTTAAGAAATTTGGCAAGAAGCTTGCGTGGACGTGTGTTTGGGGTACACAAATCATCCTTGAAGCTTTCAAGGAAAGACCCATCGGGGAATTGAAACTTGCGTGCATCGAAAAGTTTCTCCCATGAGTTCGGCTCCGGAATTTCAAGATATTTCGCAAGTTCAAAGTCATCGAATGATATGTCAATTCCAGCAACACGAGAATATAAATGTGTAGCATCAAAAATGAGATTGCAATAAAACATTTGAATTGCATTCAAGTAGATAAGTGAATTAGTAGAAACTAGTTCATCAAGACACAAATCATGAAATAAGGAGTCATCAGTAGAAAATATAGTAAAGTTGATAGGATGGCCCACGCATACGGGACGTGATCGAAAATCACTAAACCATTCGTTTGAGGCTTCTAATGATACAAATATTCAATCATTGAATGTGTCGGGGTCAATAGGACGCGACGGATTGAAAAGATGGTAAATAGGTTGGTGAATAGGTTGATCTTCACGAGGAGGAGGATTCAAAGAGGAAGCACCCTCGATTTAAAGCCTCTTTTCTCTATTAAACAACCTAGGTGGCATAAGCAATGAAGAAAAAAAAATGAAATTGAGATGGAAAGAAAGGAGAAATATACCTCAGGAAAATAATGGAGGATGGAGGAGAATGATGTAAGAAGTCTTCTTTTGGAATTTGGAGAAAAAATCCTCACAAGAAGAAGAAAACTAGGGTTAGGGTTTGAAGAGGAAGGGTTTGGAGTAGTTTTGGAGGAGGCAATGGAGGAGAGAGAGGGATAACCCAGTTTTAAGAAGGGGGTTCGAATGGTCGGGTACAATCTAGACCATTGGATCAAACATAGATCAGCGGCTGAACCCGACTGATGTTCTGGAATGAACAGACCGAATTCGGCACGAACTCTGTGTTAGGCAGAGTTCGTCCCGAGTTCTGTGTTCTGGGACTAGAACTGAAGCTAGGCTGAAATAGGGTTAAAAATAATGCTTAGTTGAAAAGAATGAAAGGATAGACATAAAATATTAGAACTTTTAAAAGTAGAAATTCAAGTAGAAGATTTCAAAAAGCTGAATCAAATGAACAAAAATGAAGTCCAAAAATTTGAATTTAGCAAGTTATAAATAAAAGTAAAGCATGTAATAAACAATGAGTTATGACACAATTAAGTATGGCGAAACTGCCATAGGGTAGCTGCAGGAGCCGGATCCCAGCTAGCGGTAGTCCAGAGACTAGTGTACCGTGTCGCTTAGGCTTTTACGCCTTGTTGTCAGAAGAACCCTTTCGGCTTGTACCTATAACAAGATCATCATAAGGAACCATGACATAATTGATATTTACGCAGGCTACTTTAATGAATAATTGCTGCATCCAAAATTCCTAGTTTACGACACAAAAATTTAAAATGCTCTTCCGATAGCGGTTTAGTAAAAAAATCTGCCAGCTGATGATCAGTGTCAATAAATTCTAAGTTTATAGTGCCATTCTGTTGGTAATCACGCAAAAAGTGGTGACGAATTTCAATGTGTTTCGTGTATGAGTGACATCTAGGGTTCTTAGTAAGGTTGATTGCACTAGTGTTATCACAGAATATAGGAATGTGCATAAAAAATAGGTTGTAGTCTGCAAGGGTTTGCTTTATCCACATAATTTGTGCACAACAACGACCAGCTGCGATATATTCAGCTTCTGTTGTGGATAGTACGACAGAATTTTGTTTCTTACTAAACTAAGAGACTAGAGCCTTGCCTAATAAATGACACGTTCCGCTTGTACTTATACGGTCGACTTTGCATCCTACAAAATCAGCATCCGAATAACCAATAAGGTCAAAGGATGTGGATTTGGGATACCATAAGCCTACTGTAACAGTACCCTTAAGGTATCGAAAGATACGCTTAATAGCGAAATTGTGTGATTCCTTAGGACTAGCTTGATAGCGAGCACACAGACAAACACTAAATATGATATCGGGACGACTAGCAGTTAAATAAAGTAAACTACCAATCATACCTCGATACTTACGTTAGTCAACAGGTTTGCCGCTTTATCAGGTTCCAGCTTGGTCGTAGTAGCCATAGGGGTGCTGATTGGTTTGACGGTGTCAAGATCAAACTTCTTCAGCATATCCTTTGTGTATTTTGACTGGCTAATGAAAGTTCCTTACGAAGTTTGTTTGACTTACAATCCAAGGAATTAGGTGAGCTCCCCCATCATGCTCATCTCAAATTCGTTTTGCATACACTTAGCAAAATCTTGGCAAAGATTTTCACTATTATAACCGAATATGATATCATCTACATAAATTTGTACTAAAAGAATAGTGTTTTGAAAACTTACTATCAATTTTCCCTTTTAAAAAACTTTTATCTAGCAAGAAATTGCTTCGGCGTTCATACCAAGCTCTGGGGGCTTGTTTGAGGCCATATAGTGCTTTCTTGAGTTTGAAAACATGGTCGAAAAATTTATGATTTTTAAAACCAGGGGGTTGTTTTACAAAAACTTCCTCCTTAATAAACCATTCAGAAAAACACTTTTGACATCCATCTGGAAAAGTTTAAAATTCTGAAAGTTTGCAAAGGCACAAAGCATCCGAATGGATTCAAGTCTTGCAACAGGAGCATCCGTCTCATCATAGTCGATACCTTCCTCTTGGTTGTATCCTTGAGCTACTAGATGAGCTTTGTTGTGAGTGACTGAACCATCTTCATTTACTTTGTTACGAAAAACCCATTTAGTACCAATGATCGAATGGTTAGCTGGTTTAGGAACAAGTTCCCAAATCTGGCTTCTTTCGAATTGGTTGAGTTCTTCTTGCATAGCTGAAATCCAAAACTCATCGTTGAAAGCTTCTAAAAGAGTTTTAGGCTCAATTTGTGAAATAAAAGCAAATAGTAATAGCAATGGAATCTCTTAACGATGATCGAGTACTTACTCCGCGTGATACCTCACATATTACCAAGTTTTCTGGATATGACGGCTTGAATGCGAACTTCTTCGGCAAGCCTTCCAGAGAGTTGGTCTCAGGGGTGGTATTCATCGACGTAGAAGTTGATGGCTTAACATCATCGTTGGGGATAGTAGCTGCACTATTTTCCTCATTAAAAGTCACAATAGTAGACTCTTATACAATTAATGAGCCTTTGTTGAACACTCTATATCCCTTGCTCTTGGCAGCATAGCCAAAAAAAATACTATCGTCAGCTTTGGCATCAAATTTGCCTAAGTTGTCTTTGGTGTTAAGGATAAAATAACGACAACAGAATACTCTAAAATATGAAACATTTGGAGTCCTACCAAACCAAAGTTCATAGGGTATTTTCTTTGAAATAGGTCGAATAAGCACCCTATTTAAAATATGGCATGCTGTACTGACAGCTTCAAGCCAAAATTATTTTGGAATAGAAAATTTATTCAACATGACTCTAGCCATATCGCCAAGAGTCCTACTCTTCCACTCCATAACACCATTTTGTTGAAGAGTTCTAGGACAGGAAAATTCATGATCAAAACCATTTGAATAATAAAACTTTTCAAAATCAGAATTTTTGAATTCGCCTCCATGATCACTTCAGATTCGAGTAATCATGTAGCCTTTTTCGTTCTGAACCTTTTTAGTAAAATTTTTGAAAACAGAAATTGCATCGCTTTTGTTTAAAAGAAAGAAAACCTAAGTGAATCTAGAAAAATCATCTACTATAAAAAAATATAGAGTTTTCCACCAAGACTGGCTACTCTACTAGGACCAAATAAGTCCATGTACAGTAATTGTAAGGGTCTAGTAGTACTTACAGTGTTTATGGAATAAAATAAAGATTTGGTTTTCTTATTCAGTTCACATTCGACACATACCGTGTCCTTCTTGAATGTGATGTCGGGCAAGCCTCTTACTAGCTTCTTTGTCAATAGCCTGGATATAGTATCCATATGGCATGACCAAGACGCTGGTGCCACAACAATCTCTCATCCTTAGGGCGTAGAGGCATCTTCCTGCATGTTAGTATTTCTAGATAGATAGAAAATGTAAATGTTATCTTTATCCCTTCAAAAGCGATGTCTCCCGTTGACCTATCATAAATATCGCATTTATTTTGTCCAAAGTTAATATCATATCCATGATCAGCGAGGTGACTTATGCTGAGCAGGTTATGCTTTAAATCGGTTACTAGGCAGATATCCTTTATTACAGAAGGAGGATGACCAATAGTACCATTACCTATGATGTAGCCCTTTAAATTTTTATCGAAGGACATGTAACCTTCCCTCTTCATCGATAGTGATGCGAAAATATTTGCGTCTCCCATCATATGTCGCGAGCATCCACTATCGAAAATCCACTTACTTTTAGTTGAGGGAGGAAGATCCACCTACGTGATGAGTAGATGTGACCTTTGGTACCCAAGTTCTTATGGGTCCTGAAATGTTAGCCTTCGGTACCCATGCATATAGATTGATATCCACTAATTTCCTAATTCTACACTGTGGTGAGATGTAAACATGTAATCCACAGCATGTGCAAGTAGCATGCCTATTAGTGTTGGGAGCATGATGATGGTGATGTCTATATGCAGCATGGTGATAGTTGTGTGGAACAACATGATAGTGACTATATATAGTAGCAAGATGATGGTTATGTCTATGTGCAGCATGGTGATAGTTAGCAGGAAAGTGACTATGTGTAGCAGCAGAATAATAGTTATGAGAATAATGTCTATGTGCATCTGGTTTATGTGCTGCATGGGAGTACATGTACATGTAAGCATGTTTACATGTTGTATGTGGGTGATGTATTTTACAATTATGAGTGGTTTTGTGTTTTATGTGTATTTTGTGTGATTGGGTTTGAAGTTGAGCAACCTGTTTTCCTAATTTAATCTCTAATTTCTTAGAGGCAGCATGTAATTCATTACACTTAGCATTTAAACCATCAATCTTAGCAATAGAGATCTTGTGTTTGTTCTTTTCTTCAGCAAGCTCAGTGTTGAATGTTGTGATCTCACGTGTTTGCTTTTCAATAAGTGCTTCGGTATAATGTAGGCTTAACTTAAGCTTGGACACCTCATTAGTGACTTCCATCGGTAGAGTGTCTTTAACATTATTAAGTAAAGAAGAAAGGTTTTGAATCTCTATTTCATAGCTTTTGATCTTTTCCTTGGCATGCTTATATTTTCTAATAACTTTCTTGTGGTCATTTAGTAAATCATTAAACATATTGCCAAGTTCATCAAAAGTAAAGTCATCGAGAGTTTCGCTATTTACCTTTTCGGATGTCGCCATTAGGCAGACATTAGCGGTGTCTTGAGGAGAGTCTTTTTTTTTCCTCGGAATCACTTGCTTCGCTTTCATGCCAAATACTAGTATGGGCATACTTTCTTGAAGAAGACTTCTTGTAGGGCTTATCATATCTGTTGCCTTTCTTTTTGAAGGGACTGTCTTTTCGTACGTGTCCAGTCTTCTTGCAGCCGTAGCACGTTGGTTTCTCGTCATCTTCTTGTTGTTCCTTCTTTCTTCGATTGAAATGAAGGAACTTCTTGAAGTTGCGGACTAGAAGAGCTTGATCATCACCTTCAGAATTGTCGTCATCAGTCTCTTCAAGATCAGCCCTTCGACGATGAGCTTTTAGGGCAATTTCTTTTGCCTTTGGAGCAGATTCGTCGAAGTCTTTGAGGTCAAGCTCGTAGGTCATCAGCTTTTCCATCAAACTCTCCATAGACATTGTGGTGAGATCATTGCCTGCTATGATAGCTGTTACCTTAGAATTCTAAATCTTTGGTAGCCCCTTAAGTAACTTGCGGATCTTCTCATGATTTGTATATTGTTTGCCAAGAGATGACAGAGGGTTGATAACGTCAAGGAACCTTTTAAACATTTGGGTGATCGTCTCATTATGCTTCTGTAACGCCCAGTTCCATAATACATAGGACTAAGTACGTCAGCATGCCAGCTGCACGTATACAAAGAATACACCATATATGGTATCCGCGTATTGGTACATAAGCTGTAAATAATGATATATGATAAGCCACAATATATAATAATCTCATCCACATCTCAACACAGAGAATATAATAAAGTCCACTAAATAAGATAAATAATGATGTCAAATTATAGCCGGGTGGACATTCCCACTCCAAACAGCTATGAAAAAATAGTCTCAACTAAATGGAGTCCAACCTCCTCAAACCGCAAGAAAGATGATAAAAGATGTCCAATACATGGTTTCAGATAAATAAGAGAAAGCTAAGTATGAGCAGGAGATGCCTAGTCTCAACTAAATGGAGAGATCACCAGGTCCTCAGAGGGACGTAACAAGATACGGAAAACATGCCAAAATAACTGAATGTGTAAAATATGCAACTATGACTTCTATAGGATCTCCTAATTATCTATGTGAGATGCACTTTGAGGACAACGTTGTACACAGGGGCTGTAAGATCAGCAGAGTAATAAAGAGTGGCAGTAAGTAGCGCTCATCCGAGTCGCTATCGGCCAGGGGCAGAAAGTAGCGCTCATACGGGTCAATATCGGCCCACAAAGTGTGTAAAAATAAATGTAGCCCCTACGCTAGTAGCTGTCCCCCCCCCAAATGCTCCTGTCCAAGATATATCCACAGCCTGTCCAGTTGGCAACTGCTACGGCTTCTAACTCAACTACTAATAGCAATTACCTCCTATCCGTCGCACGACCCATACGTATCGATGGCCAGTCGAATACGCAGGTCCGTGTCCTATATGAACTCACTCATCCCGTGATACACATGTGTCAAGGCCATAGGAGATATGAAAATATCCCATACTCATAAGGTGGTCGTCTAACTCTAGGTCGACATGCAAAATAGAAATAAAATAATACAATGACTAAATCTAGTCGCTCGTACCCAAGTGTGACTTGGACGCACAATTAAACAAAAATAACAATTAAGAGAAAGAAATATGCAATAAAATATACAAATACATGAGCACAATCAGAATCTATGGCAAGGTATACTTGCCTGATTCCACGCTGTGAATATGAAACGTCGCTCCGCGTCCACGCCTCCGGAACCCGACGCTCCTAGATAATTAATTAACTAGATTAAGTCACTACTTATGAAACTTACGATACGACTTAATTAGTCAAAGTAATGTGTTAAATTATATTCAATCTCTCGTGGAACCATTTAGATCCATACAATCACACACAGGTTCCACGAGACATCGAAACACAGTTTTAGGGTTTCTAACTTTTAATTAGTCGGTTATGCCCCTACTTCAATAATATACTTAAAAATTATAAAAAATCATAAAAATAATATTTAAACTAATTTTCTACAGATTTATCTCTGAAATTCCAGAATTAATATTTCTAAAGACATTTACGACAGGTTGATTACTAAGTCAGCTAGTCTACCCGAAACTCGCCCGAAACAAAGTTAATGACTCAAAATTGCTAAAATAACCAAAAATATGTTTTAAATAGCAATAAAATACTTTAATTCATAGAATAGTATCAGAGGTACAAGGGTTGAGTTATACTACAAGTTTGGGACATTCTAGGTCAGCCGGTTACCCGAAATTAGCTAGTTTTGACCTACAATTTTCTCGACCAGATTTGAGTTGCTAAAATTGTCTAAAAATACTTAAAACTCCTAATTATGTATATGAACACACATAAAATTTAGTTTCAAAAATAGGCATCAATAACTCATAGTTCCTTTACAATGGAGTTAGTTTTGATCCTACCGACACATGAAGATTACGCATATTTCATGAAAAATTTATGGATGATTATACCTAACAAAAGCCATAAAAATATTATTTCTACAGAATTAATAACATATTTTTTACATAATTTTAGTAAAGGTTTTTAGAAGAAAAGATTAGGGTTCTTACCGAAGATCATTGCTAGAAAGGGTGATGATGACTTCTCTTCACCAAAGCTCCAATCTTTTCCACTATCCTCGCTTTCTAATCATCTCTTAGTGAGTATGGGAGAGTTGATAATGGTATAGAGGATTGGATGGAGGAGATGGAGTTTTTTTTTAGGATTTGTTTTGAGGGGTTGGATGGATGTATGGTGGAGGAGATGAGTTTTTTTTTGTGAAGGATGGGAAGATGTGTAATGAAGGAACGATGTAGAAAGGCTATGGAGAGTTTTTTTGCTGCCGAAATTATGGAGAGGGAGAGGGGTTTTGGTCGGCCAAAGGTGAGGGAGAAAAAGATTAGGATTTGGTTAAGGTTTGGGATAAGTTGGTATATTAAACATATCCTTAAATAAATTTTAAGCAATCTAGGATTTAAATCCTATTTAATTTGATGCATTTAGCCATGGGGGGAGGGGGTGTTTGGCCAAAATTATCATGGTGGGGGTCCACTTGGCATGATTTGGTTGTTTGGTGAGTTGGCAAGTTGATTGGATTGAGGATTTAAAAAGGGATTTCCTAATATAGAACTATTTAATTCTATCTATGTAATTACGCTACAAAATCTGAATTAAATACAAATAAATATAATTATTAATATTTATTAATGCCCAAAATGCCTATATAGGGTTGGGGTTGGCTTGGAAGAGGTTTGGGAAGGTTTGGTGCAACCGGGTCTCCTAAAAAGTCATAAAGGCTTTCTTAACTAATTAATTAAATAAAAATATAACTTGTGCCATAATTTGAATGGTTAACATGCAAGAGATTACAATACAACCATGGCATTTCTAACATGGCTAGCATACTAGTTAAAGCACCCGACTACGCTATACATGCCATACTTTCTAGTCGTCTTGCATATTCAAACTCAACCATGGCTATAGTTCTTTTATATACCATTAATAAGATAAAAATAAATTAGAAATAAATAAAAATCCAAAAAAAATTAAATATTCTTTTAAATTATAAGGGGTTTTACAGCTTCATCTTTAACGCCTCATATTCTTGAGTGAGACGGCTGATTTTTGACTCCTTGACTTGGGTGGTTCCTTCATGCGTCACTTCTAGAAGTTTTCATACTTCGTGCGAGGTGGTGCATGTCGAGACCTTGTTAAACTCATTCGTGTCTATTGCACAAAATAAAGCATTAATATCTCTAGCATCTAGACTCGCCTGTTTCTTTTCTTCGTCGAAATTTTTGTCGTTGGATTTCTCGACGAGATCTCCATTGACAACTATTCTGACAGACTTTTTGTAACCATCGGTGACAATGGTCCACATGTCGAAGTCTAGAGACTTGAGATAAAAACTCATAATTGTTTTCCAATAGGCGTAGTTTGTTCCATCAAATAAGGGAGTGTAGAAGCATAGAAAAGAACAAAGAAAAGCCTATGCGGCTACAACAGAAGGATCCTTATGCGGCTCGCAAATCCAGTAGAAACTCTTGCGGTTCAAAGTCCTCTAGAGCCTCATGCGGCTCAGATAGCTCTATGCGGCTCAGAAAAATAGCCATGTGGCCCTAAACAGTTCTCTCCTACAGCTGGCTATAGCAATTATCGCATTCAATGCCTGGACGACAGCTCTGACAACTGACAACCCTGACATAAAGTCACATTAATGGCTCTGGCATGATGGCGTATTCCTAGGGAAAAGGAGAAAATCTTTTGTAGCTGACATAATCCACCGACTCCAAAGTTCCCTATGCGGCTATAACACCTTTGCGGCTGCAACACCTATACGGCTGCCATCCTTATGCGGCTTCCATCCCCAAGCGACTGCCCACTTCATACGGCTGCCCGTTCATGCTGCTGCCCGCTTCAGGCGGCTGTCCGTTTCATGTGGCTGCTCGCTTCATACGGCTGGCCGTTTCATGCGGTTGCCCGCTTCATGCGGCTGTCCACTTCTTGCGCTACCCGCTTCATGCAGCAACTACCTTCATGCAGTCGCTAGCTTTATGCGGCTAGAATCGTGGAGGACCACCCGTATGCGGATCACTTAGAGAATACGTTCATGCGGCTCCGTCAAGACATCCCACTCATGATAAGTTGAGACATGTGGCTGTCTTATTCCCTCGTGGTTATGGCTGCTCCCAAATCCTGACAACCAAATTTAGTGCAATCACCATTATTACTCAAATCAAATCAGATTTGTTGTAATTAAAGCAAATTGAACACGTGGCAGGAGATCCGAGCTTCCAAAGATTCATGACAATCAGCAT
Source organism: Iris pallida (assembly GCA_029216955.1). Classification (NCBI taxonomy): domain Eukaryota; kingdom Viridiplantae; phylum Streptophyta; class Magnoliopsida; order Asparagales; family Iridaceae; genus Iris; species Iris pallida. The sequence goes on from JANAVB010006280.1 coordinate 53,294, forward strand.
TAATTGACCATACAGATTTGGCATAATCAAGAGTCAATGGCCCAGATGTAATGCAATCACAATAATGGCCCAGATGATTGGTCGCCGACTTTTCAAGGGATAATCATTACAAACCCTAAAAATCACACCCCAATCCTATAAATAGCAAGGTGCCATTCCCTTGCAAAAGATCCTCGATCAAAAAACAGAAAAAAATATAGTAAGGTGCTATTCCCTTGCAAAGGAGATCCTGTCCACCCGGCTGGACACACAGAGAGACAAAGGCGCGCACAGAAGAGTCTTCCCATCCTGAGAGCAGTTCTTCACCGGAGCCAAGGCAAGGTCTGATTGTTCAAGGAGTAAGGCAGAGCGGCCGTCGCTTTCCCGAGCCTCTACCGTCACCCTCCAAATTAAAAATAAACAATCGTACTTAGATTATTGTACCTAGGTTTTCGTCCCTAGGCTTTCTTTGTACGCACGAGTTTGTATTGTGAAGTAAAAGTCTAGTCCTCCTATATAATTGTTCTGTTCTTTTATAATCAATGGCAAACACGATGGCGACTCTGCTGGGGACTAACTTCTCCACGGCTGAGGAGTTGGTGACGCAATCAGACGCAGCCAAACTTGGCTCCACTCAATAAATGTTGGTCGCCCGGTTCGACCACCAGGCGTTTGTAGAAATGCTCTCCGACGGGAGCGTTGGCCCGGTCCAGCGGCGAGCCCGCACAAAGAAGGCCCACAGGAAGTGGAGACCCAAAAATTTTGCTCCTCCCCAAGCTCTCGAAGAAGTACTCTCTATTGCCGAGACAGCGGAGAAGTCTCGCTTGCGGCCCCACTTCAGACCATAGAGGACCCTGCTGTCCCCAAGTCCGGCAGAAGAAAACACTATGATACTGGACTTGCAGGGGCAAAGAAGAACTCTATGCAGTCCAAGCCGCATAAGGGCGCCAGCCACATGGAAGTTCATACGGCCGCAACTGCCAACCGCATGGAGAAGACTCATGCGGCCACAAATGTCAGCCGCATGCAAAAAACCCATGCGGCCAGAACTTCCAGCCGCATGCAGGCAGCCTGTACGGCCATGACATCCAGCCGCATACAGAAAGTTCATGCGGCCACAAAAGATAGCCGCATGCCGACAGCCTGTACGGCCACAAGTCCTAGCCGCATACAGAAAGGACATGCGGCGACACATACCAGCCGCATGCAGACAGCCTGCACAGCCACCAATCCCATTCGTATACCATCTATCCCATGCGGCTCACGGTCAGTCTTCGACCGCCTCTCATACGGTCCTGACCACGAAGGCTCTCTCGAGCATATGCCAGACTCTGTTGTGACCAGCTTGGACTCTTCCTACTATGCACTCTCAGGTACAAGAAGAAGGAAGTCTCGGGCATCGCGGGCTCTACGAGCTCAGTCGGTTGTCCCAACTTCTGACTATCAGGGCGTCCCGCTGACTATTACGTGGGCCCCTGATGGAAAGTTGTATAAAACTATCCGTGTCCAGCCCCCGGCAGCCGACGGACGGAATAGTCATGAAAAATCTCCCAACAATGATCAGAGACAAGTACTCATATGACCCCCACATCAGGGAGCAGGCAGGAGGCCGACACGCTCATGTGCTCAGAAATCCCGGACTCATAAATCGGGTGACTTGCGCACCGCGGTTCTTCACAAGCGCAAGGAAAGAGACAAAGATTTGATGTGCAACGAATCCTGTCGAGGACATCAATGCACCCAAGTCATAGTCAACTGCTGCTGCAACAAGGCAACAACACAAAAAGACCGGTGGTCCGTCTTCCAAAGGCTGCAACACCCAAGCTCAGAAGACGAGGTGCTTCTCGTCGCCTCTTACAATTCTACTCGGAAGATTCCTGGCAGCGGAAGAGGAAAGAAAACAAATGTCTCCAGCCCAAAAATTTTGACCGACGTAACCAAGAAATTTTTTTCTAAACGGTTGTCTACCACCGTTACAGGGGGAGTTATCAAGGTACCCGCTCAAAGAAAAAATATGCCATACTGGAAGATTTGTCCACATCTATGGGAGACACTGGAGCCGGGGGTAGCATTCCTCTAAATATCTACAACAACCCGGGGGAAATGTTTCACCCAACAGATGCAGCAGATCCCGACGTCCCCGAGGACGTCCACAATTCTCAAGATGAGGCAAGCTCTGATGCTGGGGGTACCACTCTTTCTGTGTCCGAACCATAGGAGAATATTCCCACAAACCCCGACGACTTTTTGTATGAGGGTACGACTTAGAGGGTACGTCTCTACCGTTCCTTCCATCTCATCATATAAGGACGGTATTTATGACGGACAACAACCAAGAGGGTCCCAGTGATTGCCAACGCATTGACACTCTGGAGGCCATATTGCATGCTTTGGTCAAGTCCGTAGACGAGATCCAAGCGGCCCTTCCAACTTTGCAAGGAAGGACGCCTGGCCAAACAAGCTTGGGTCCCACGGTCAATGCAGACTCGAACTCAGCTGCACCAATCCCGGGCGATAATCCTCCTGAAATATTGGCTCCCACCGCTGCAGACGAGACCAGGGAGGCAAGAAGAGAGGTCCAGAAGCTCCGGGCCATGTTCCAAGCCCGATAAACCTGCTAGGACCTCAGGATACGACAACCGTATCCTGCTGCGTGTAGAGATGTTCCCTTTCCACCAAAATATAAACTATTCCACATCAATCCATATGATGGAAAGACATCTGCAAGCAGGTACATCACCTACATTAAAGTCACAACCGACCATCTGTCCCATGACGATGCCATCCTTACGCGATTGTTCATCATAGCCTTGGAAGGGTCGCCTTCGACTGGTACCGCAACTTGTCGGACAATTGCATCCACTCCTTCAGTAGCTTCAAACGCATGTTTCTAGAGAGGTTCTATGAAGTAGGACAAGACGTGATAATGTCCACCCTCATGGATGTTGTTTAGGGAAAATGAGCTAACAAGAAATTATATCGAGCGGTTTCGCCAAACCGCGATGAAGCTGCCTTCCGGCAACCTTGATTCCTCCTTGATTGAAATTTACCAAAAGAGACTGCTTTCCACAATCAGCCTCTGGATGGGCGATAGTCAATTCAAGGATTGGAAGACGTTCATCATCAGTGCCACTAGCGCAGAAGATAAGGTGAAGAAAGCCTGCCAACTGGGATTGCACATCTCGGAAGAGAAAGACAAGGGCAAACGCCCTAACATCAACAACAACAATGGTGGCAATTCCTCCAGCAACTGAGACAATAAGGGCAAGCAGGCTATGGTGGCCGACACAGCCCTAAAGCCTGAATCAACGCCGGCAGAAAAGCAGTGGCCTCAGATGACCTACTCCTTCGAGGATGGCCATGTTAAACCCATCTTAGACATGCTCATCCAAGGAGGACGAATTCAGCTCCCTCCTCCCAGGAGTAAGCCTCATCCTGTGGATATGGAGAGTCCCAACTACTGGCATTACCATCGCTATGTTCACCATGCTACACATGACTGCTATCAGCTAAAACGATACATCCAACATCTCATCGATTCTAAGGCCCCGACCATTTATTTCGAAGAGGTAACCGTGGCAGCCAATATGGTGTCAGTACAATTTGGCAGCTTCCCTTCGATAAAGACTTAAGATGGAGTAGTACCCGTCCCTAGACCAAAGATGGAGGTCTCTAACCTTCCACCTCCCCGAGACCAAGCTGCTGGTCTAGTGCCCCTTACTACATCGCAAGGGAAGATCATGTGGGTCCATCCGGACTTGGTACCTGAGGTGACTCAGTTCGTACCCCCATCCGCCAGCAAAAAGAAGAATAGGAAAGTCAAATCACGTCGTACGATCTTGACAGAGGTCGAAGAAGCTACTGCTGTTGTTACCCGCTCCGGCGCACAAACCCAACCTCCACCGGGTAACTCGGCTGAAGATCATCAGACACCTGCTGATGCTCCAGGACCCCCGCAGCCTTTGACGACCGACAAGCCTAGGCTGAAGGAGACTTGCTTCGACAAACCTCTCCGAAGAGAGACGCCTCATGGGCTAGAGAGGCCATACGTGTCACGATCCGCACCCACTGTGAGGGTACGAGAGCGTAACAATGCCCAGCCTACGCCGCAGTGTCGGCGGTAGAACGCTGTTCTAGGTCATGAACTATAACTAACATAATATGAATACTCTCCATAAGGAGGCCAACACAGAGGTACAACTCAATCACAATCTAAGGTAGAATGTAGCATGATGGAAAATAGATAAGAAATCCTCAACTGAGGTACAACAGAAAGAAATAACAAAGTCTCAACATCTCTAAAATATACAACTCTGAAAATAGACAACAGCCAAACATGAAAAGAAAGGACAGTCTAAGCTATCTACACTATACAAGGTATCATCCTGAGCAGCTTCCTGAACCTCCCCAGGGGTCCAGGTCGCGAGTGTCAACTAGACAAACTCCAAGTAAGGGTACAGGGTTCCTCATCATCTTCTGTAAAATTTTTAACAGGTCCAGTCAAGACGGGAGCGAGCACAAAATATCTCACGCAGTTCATATCATGTTAGGAAATATAAAGCATACAATAGAGTAAGGTACATGAAACGCTGAAAGAAAGAAGTATATGAAAAACAGTAGAGATTTGATAACAGAAAATATCTAAATATGATAAGTAAGAACTGTAAGCCTACTGTAATTTAGAGTACAATATGGTTATGTAAACGGTCTAGGAAAATACAATGGTAACTCCATTGTACGTGGGTGTACAATAGACATATACAAGTTATACAATCTTGTACAATAGGATTTGAGTACATAACCAATTCTACTCCCCCTCCCCAATCAATACACAAGGATCCACTCCAGTTATGTTACCTTGCACAATAGTGTACAATGTTATACAATAGATGTACAATATTATACAATAGATGTACAATGTTATACAATAGTTGTACAAAGTTATACAATAGTACACAATGGTCTATCCCTGGGACTCATGTGATACCGAGAGTACAATATGCACAAGGAGTATACAAGGATATAGGTATTCAATAAATACAATATGGAAGTGAAACGCACATCACAATATGTATCTAGTGAATACAAGGGGATAACATCCCAAAAGGAGATCCATATAGTACCAATCCATGATAAGAATCGTTTCAGCATCAAGTACAGTAATCTAGAACAAGAATATAAATCCAGACAAGTATGAAACGGTCAGAGAATGTACTCGCCTGGTATCTGAATGTCTGAAGTAAATGTACTGTCCGAGATGAGGTACCTGACTCCTAGTTAGAGCAACACAAGTCAAGATGTATACATGGGATGATAAATGTAATCTACGATGCGTCTGTATGCTGTCTAGGTCAAAATAGACTAAAGTCAACACTTGGTCAACTCCAGTCAACTACACCAGTCAACTAGGTCAACTAGGCCACTCCTAACCCCAGCAAGCAAGTCTAATAACTCATTAGGCCTAACCAAGCCTAGTCTAGCAATCACAAGGCTATACAAGCCAACACAAGTCACACATCAAGATACATCACTATCATGCATATTCGATATTATATATATATAATAAGAGAAAAGAACTAACATTTAAAGCTATGTATGTGTGTGAACATGGAGGTGTACATGAAAAGAGAAATCAATACTAGTTATGAGTTTACACTACACATGGCACAAAGCTAACCCATCTACATTACACATGTATTATACTTACATGCATGGCTACAAGTATACATCTATATACATTAGTTAGAGACTATTTAAGTTATAACTAACATGAATCTATACTTTACATAAATCTTATATATTATAGCAATCATTTAGAGAAGGGTTACAAGGCATGGTGGTTGATATAGAGTGGGGTATCCTTGTGCAGAGGGTGAAGTTCATTCTCAGTTTAGTTCCACATTTATATATAAACTAAAGTGAGATATCCCATAAACTGGTGTAACTAACCACATAAAATGAACCATGTTATCTGAAATCTGCCATTAAGCCAACATCCCATATGCATACAGCTCATGTATTGGTTCTATGTCTACATATAAAATCTAATATTGCATTTACAATATTTATACATTATGCATTCATATCTATCATTACATATATACCTTGCATTTATATCTAGCATTCATTATATACTTTTATGCATGCATTGTATATTCTTTCATTCATGCATTTATGCATTGCTTACATATATACATACTATGGAACCTACATATTCATTACAAGCCATACTTATACATGCTTACATTAGATAGGATACTTACACCTCATACATCATTTATTTAAATATTTACTCATGCTTGCATTCTCTATTTAATTACATAATGTATATACATTAACATGGGTTAAAATCAAATAGAACATTATATTACAGACAAGGGTGCACAGGATGCATATGCCGAATAGTAACTCCTACTAATAATTAATACTGTACCATCTTAGCATGAATTAAAATCTAGGATTAAAGTATGTTATAGATCTATGTGTTAGCTTTTCGAAACTTCAAACGGATCTTTCGTTTTCGGAAACTCCCGGAATCGCGAAAACACGGAGAACGCGTTTGTCTTTCGTACAGCTGACACTCAAATAATTCTCCAGAAAGTTACAGAAAGAATTAGGCCTATTATTACATGTTTTTGGAAAGCTAACTTCAATACGCTTCTTTTAAAAAAAAATGGGAGATTAAACCGAGCTTTGAGCTAGAAGTTATGACATTTCTAAGTTAGGGATGAAATTAAAAACGTGGATAAAATCATGACGGATTTAGGTAGTTTGAGACAAAAGAACACAAGTATATAACATAATATATCAAGAACTCACTCTCTACACTATATATATATAAGACACTATAGAACACATCTCCAATACAAAAATATGAGATTAAACATGTAATAATTCATTCATACATAACAACACATATGTGTCCAAATTTGGGATTTTCCCACATGGACACAACCACAACACAAAGGACACTCCTATGACCTCCAAATGGACACAAAATGGACACAAATGGAGATACAACCATAGGGGTCATTCCTATGGGTTCAAAATAGACCTATATGCATGAGAAAATGAAAAGGAGAAGGGATTTATACCTCCGGTAGATCGAATCGAAGAAAAGCCTTCCCGGAGCGACACCGACACGTAGAGATTCCAAAAGGACACGAACGACTCCGAATCCTCCCAAACTTGGGTAGCTTCCTCCTTGACTAGAAGGAGAAGGAAAGAAGAAGATTTGGTGGCGAAATGGAAGAATTTGGTGGAGAAATTGCTAGGGATTGCTCTATAGGAATTTGGGGAAGAACAAGAGAGAGAGTGTGGATGAGAATAATGAAATGAACTTGAGCCTATCCTCTCCCAAAGTGGCTGGCCATATGGGCTATTTGTCCTATTATGGTAAGGTCCAAAATGCCCCCACTAACCTATTCTATGAGTATTAGGAAAGGGCTAATTGGTTGGGGCTAAATTAGTCATTCTAAAGTCTCTAATCACACTAACCTTATCCATAATAATTAGTCTAACCTCTAACTAAAATATTTCTATCGTGTGGACTAAAATTAATATCATGTAGGGCATGCCTAACTAGTGTGTGGGTCCCACTAGAGTCAAACTACCTCCGGGTACCCGTTTCAAGTCGGATTGAGCTAAAATTCGAATCCGACTCAAATAACCCCAAAACAATATCATAAATAAAAAAAATTTTAAAAATATTCAAAAATGTAAAATGACAAAATACTCCTGTTTCTAAAAACTCGGGGGTGACAAATTTCTCGAAATTAAAACCAAACAATAGTAAAATGCCAAAATCACAAGTAATAATTTTAAATAGTTTAAAAATGAATAAAAATCACCAAAAATCATAATATGAAATAATTATCAATAAATAATAATTATAATTACAAAATTTCAAAATTACCCTCATCGGAAAATGGGTCACAATCCTACCCACCTTATAAAATTTCGTCCTCGAAATTAAGATGATCGCACCCCCTTCTAGGTCAAACATAGTCAAGGGTCAATCACTAGTCAATTTCTCAACATCCAAGTACTTGGTCATCAACTGGTCAACTTCTTAGGGTTTTACCTATGCTAGCTATTTAGGTGTTGGCAACTAGAATTAGCAAAAGAGAAACTCTATAATAGACTAGCTCTTAACTTCCCAATCCTATCAAGTCACCTATAACTAAATACCTACAAGCTAAGCGCATGAATACCAAATACCACATTTATATATATGCTCAAGAACAACAACCCATCATATATATCCTAAGTATATCATCTATATATATACATGACTGATCAACCAAGGGTTAAGGCAGACAAACTTATAAGGGTCTGAAACAATGCTTAGAACTAGGCTAAGGATGAATGGTCTGAATCAAGGGGACATGGTATCTAGTGAAGGGTCTGCACACTGCCTATAAAGGTGATCAACACAAAGGGACTCAACACGAAGGAAACTTAACTAAAATGGAAAACTGAACCAAGTATAGGCTAAACAACATGTCTATAACCTTATACAACAATGGCCTATAGATACCAACTAACCTATATCCTATATGCCAATATCATCTGCAATCTATCTATGCAAATAGACCTCTCGGTCTTAGGTGAAACTACAACTATACTCAAAGGCAGGCTCTGGTCATGGGTGCCTCACTGGAAAAGGTAAGAGAAAGTAGTAATAATCATCAAGGCTGTAAGGAATACTAACATCCTATGTGTAACTGGTTGGTATTAGAGATAACAGGAGAATTATCTGCAATGGGTTACTATTCTAACACCAATGCTAACTATCACCTCTAGGGTACAGACACTCTACAAGTCATCATACCATTATACTATGAAGGAACTACCTATGAATAAGCTCTACAAAACTAAATATCCCTACTCCTAAGTCATTTATAACAATCAAAAGGGTATGATGTTTAAACCTTCTCAGATACAATCTGTTAATCATATGCGTCTGTCCAAAATCATGTTGTCCAGTCTTCATCATGCTAGTGAGCAAGGCTATGATAATCACAGAGTCCTTGACTAAGGTACGTACCTCTAGGTTCATGGTATTTAAAATTTTTGCACTGCCGCATGCGACGGCAAAAACCTTAAATTCTCATACCCGAGAATACATCCAAAATCTGACTACATGTCCTCACTATGCCAACTAACACGACTATCGAGGATTCTAGATCCCATGATTTAGGCGACCTAGCCCATATAATTTTCTTAGAAGAAAAAAAACAAACACAACAAAAGAGTAACATGACGAAAATAAATCAATCAACAAGGAACAGATGGAATCGGATTTCAAGGTAATTATAAAGACAATTGCGGGAATGGAATTGAGAAGAACGGAACTTACAGCAAGATCTCCAACGGTCTGTGCATCCTCGACTGTCCTGACGATAGCTCACCCTGCTGGTTTTCTCCCGCTTGATGCTGATACTGCACAAATCTCTGTTGCTGATGCTGCATGAATCGCTGCTGAGAGAAACTAGAAATGAAGAAAAAAGTCTCTGTACAGACGGAGGTGCACCTCCAATGTAGCAGAAATGCCAACCTGAGTCGGCACAACAGAAGCTGCGGTCTCGAGGCCCTGATGAACAGGACGAGAGGTGGCCAGCCTCTCGAAAGTATCCCTCGAACCGAAGTGATGAGATCGTGTCTTCATAACCATCATGAAGACAGATCAAAACAAGAAGCAATTTCTGAGAATGAAGCAAAAATTCAAGGAGAACAGTTTATATTCAAGGGAAGTCAATAAGTAACAATTTTAGACAAAAGAAATCGGATTAAGAGTTTTTCCTAATGTGATTGAGTACCTCCAAAAATATCCTAATCCTACTGCAGGCTGTTGTGATATTCTAGTTCGAATACCACTACATAAACTCGACCTGCATGGGCTACCACTAAAAATGTGTCACGATCCGCACCCACTGTGAGGGTACGAGAGCGTAACAACGCCCAGCCTATGCCGCAGTGTCGGCGGTAGAACGCTGTTCTAGGCCATGAACTATAACTAACATAATATGAATACTCTCCAAAAGGAGGCCAACACAGAGGTACAACTCAATAACAATCTAAGGTAGAATGTAGCATGATAGAAAATAGATAAGAAATCCTCAACTGAGGTACAGCAGAAAGAAATAACAAAGTCTCAACATCTCTAAAATATACAACTCTGAAAATAAGACAACAGCCAAACATGAAAAGAAAGGACAGTCTAAGCTATCTATACTATACAAGGTATCATCCTGAGTAGCTGCCTGAACCTCCCCAGGGGTCCAGGTCGCGAGTGTCATCTAGACAAACTCCAAGTAAGGGTGCAGGGTTCCTCATCATCCTCTGTAAAATTTTCAACAGGTCTAGTCAGGACGGGAGCGAGCACAAAATATCTCACGCAGTTCATATCATGTTAGGAAATATAAAACATGCAATAGAGTAAGGTACATGAAACGCTGAAAGAAAGAAGTATATGAAAAATAGTAGAGATTTGATAACAGGAAATATCTAAATATAAGTAAGAACTGTAAGCCTACTGTGATTTAGAGTACAATATGGTTATGTAAACGGTCTAGGAAAATGCAATGGTAACTCCATTGTACGTGGGTGTACAATAGACATATACAATAGTTATACAATCTTGTACAATAGGATTTGAGTACATAACCAATTCTACTCCCCCTCCCCAATCAATACACAAGGATCCACTCCAGTTACGTTATCTTGCACAATAGTGTACAATGTTATACAATAGATGTACAATATTATACAATAGATGTACAATGTTATACAATAGTTGTACAATGTTTACAATAGTGTACAATGGTCTATCCCTGGGACTCATGTGATACCGAGAGTACAATATGCACAAGGAGTATACAAGGATATAGGTATTCAATAAATACAATATGGAAGTGAAACGCACATCACAATATGTATCTAGTGAATACAAGGGGATAACATCCTAAAAGGAGATCCATATAGTACCAATCCGTGATAACAATCGTGTCAGCATCAAGTACAGTAATCTAGAGCAAGAATGTAAATCCAGACAAGTATGAAACGGTCAGAGAATGTACTCGCCTGGTATCTGAATGTCTGAAGTAAATGTACTGTCCGAGATGAGGTACCTGACTCCTAGTTAGAGCAACACAAGTCAAGATGTATACATGGGATAATAAATGTAATCTACGATGCGTCTGTATGCTGTCTAGGTCAAAATAGACTAAAATCAACACTTGGTCAACTCCAGTCAACTAGGTCAACTAGGCCACTCCTAACCCCAGCAAGTCTAATAAGTCTCACTAGGCCTAACCAAGCCTAGTCTAGCAATCATACACCAATCACAAGGCTATACAAGCCACACAAGTCACACATCAAGATACATCACTATCATGCATATTCGATATTATATATATATATATAAGAAAAAGAACTAACATTTAAAGCTATGTGTGTGTGTGAACATGGAGGTGTACATGAAAAGAGAAATCAATACTAGTTATGAGTTTACACTACACATGGCACAAAGCTAACCCATCTACATTACACATATATACTTACATGCATGGCTACAAGTATACATCTATATACATTAGAGTAGAGACTATTTAAGTTAAACTAACATGAATCTATACTTTACATAAATCTATATATATTATAGCAATCATTTAGAGAAGGGTTACATGGCATGGTGGTTGATATAGAGTGGGATATCCTTGTGCAGAGGGTGAAGTTCATTCTCAGTTTAGTTCCACATTTATATATAAACTAAAGTGAGATATCCCATAAACTGGTGTAACTAACCACATAAAATGAACCATGTTATCTGAAATCTGCCATTAAGCCAACATCCCATATGCATACAGCTCATGTATTGGTTCTATGTCTACATATAAAATCTGATATTGCATTTACAATATTTATACATTATGCATTCATATATATCATTACATATATACCTTGTATTTATATCTAGCATTCATTATATACTTTTATGCATGTATTGTATATCATTCTTTCATTCATGCATTTATGCATTGCTTACATATATTACATACTATGGAACCTACATATTCATTACAAGCCATACTTATACATGCTTACATTAGATAGGATACTTACACCTCATACATCATTTATTTAACCATTTACTCATGCTTGCATTCTCTATTTAATTAATAATGTATATACATTAACATGGGTTAAAATCAAATAGAACATTGTATATACACAAGGGTGCACAAGATGTATATGCCGAATAGTAACTCCTACTAATAATAATACTGTACCATCTTAGCATGAATTAAATTCTAGGATTAAAGTATGTTATAGATCTATGTGTTAGCTTTTCGAAACTTCAAACGTATCGCGTTTTCATTTTTGGAAACTCCCGGAATCGCGAAAACACTGAGAACGCGTTTGTCTTTCGTACAGCTGACACTCAAATAATTCTCCAGAAAGTTACAGAAAGAATTAGGCCTATTATTACATGTTTTTGGAAAGCTAACTTCAATACGCTTCTTTTAAAAAAAAAACGGGAGATTAAACCGAGCTTTGAGCTAGAAGTTATGACATTTCTAAGTTAGGGATGAAATTAAAAACGTGGATAAAAATCATGACGGATTTAGGTAGTTTGAGACAAAAGAACACAAGTATATAACATTATCAAGAACTCACTCTCTACACTAATATATATAAAGACACTATAGAACACATCTCCAATACAAAAATATGAGATTAAACATGTAATATTCATTCATACATAACAACACACATAGTGTGTCCAAATTTGGGATTTTCCCACATGGACACAACCACAACACAAAGGACACTCCTATGACCTCCAAATGGACACAAAATGGACACAAATGGAGATGCAACCATGGGGGTCATTCCTATGGGTTCAAATAGACCTATATGCATGAAAAAAAAAAGGAGAAGGGATTTATACCTCCCGGTAGATCGAATCGAAGAAAAGCCTTCCGGAGCGACACCGACACGTAGAGATTCCAAAGGACACGAACGACTCCGAATCCTCCCAAACTTGGGTAGCTTCCTCCTTGGCTAGAATGGAGAAGGAAAGAAGAAGATTTGGTGGCGAAATGGAAGGATTTGGTGGAGAAATTGCTAGGGATTGCTCTCTAGGAATTTGGGGAAGAACAGAGAGAGTGTGGATGAGAATAATGAAATGAACTTGAGCCTATCCTCTCCCAAAGTGGCTGGCCATATGGGCTATTTGTCCTATTATGGTAAGGTCCAAAATGCCCCACTAACCTATTCTATGAGTATTAGGAAAGGGCTAATTGGTTGGGGCTAAATTAGTCATTCTAAAGTCTCTAATCACACTAACCTTATCCATAATAATTAGTCTAACCTCTAACTAAAATATTTCTATCGTGTGGACTAAAATTAATATCATGTAGGGCATGCCTAACTAGTGTGTGGGTCCCACTAGAGTCAAACTACCCCCGGGTCCCCGTTTCAAGTCGGATTGAGCTAAAATTCGAACCCGACTCAAATAACCCCAAAACAATATCATAAATAATAAAATAAATTTTAAAAATATTCAAAAATGTAAAATGACAAAAATACTCCTGTTTCTAAAAATTGGGGGTGACAAATTTCTCGAAATTAAAACCAAACAATAGTAAAATGTCAAAATCACAAGTAATAATTTTAAATAGTTTAAAAATGAATAAAAATCACCAAAAATTATAATATGAAATAATTATCAATAAAAATAATTATAATTACAAAATTTCAAAATTACCCTCATCTGGAAAACTGGGTGTCACAATACAACTTTGACATCCTGGCGCAATTGGCCAACACACCGGCCAAATTATCACTATACGAGCTCTTGAAGCTCTCCAAGGATGTCCGAGTCGCATTGAACGAAGCACTCCAGAATGCCGACGCATATCTGGCACAGTCCAATCTCACCGGGGAGGACTCGCCGGCAGATCTCCAGGGTAGCGCTTGCACGGGGTTAATGCCCAACATTGTCTTCACTCCGCAGGATATGCTTATCAAGACCAACCTGCACGATCGTCCCCTGTATTATACTGGGTGCATTGTCGATATCAAGGTCGATCGGATGCATATTGACCTCGGATTGTCCATAAGCATCATCCCGAAGAGCCTACTACATCATTTGCGCATCCTAATGCATCGCTTAACGCCGACAAGCACCGCCAACAGCGGTTTCAATTCGGGTATGAGCTACCCAATCGAGAAGATTCGTTTAAAGTGCCAAATCGGCGACCTTCAGTCAGAAGTAACCTGTTATGTCATAGATGCGGACACTTCCTACAATATTCTCCTGGGGTGTCCTTGGATACACGATTACATGATCGTACCTTCCATACTACATCAGTGCTTCAAGTACGTCGACAAGCACGGCCTTGTGAGGACAAAATTTGTCGACATCGATCCCTTTAAAGGGGTCGAATCCTACTACTCAATATTTATGCTTGTACGAGAAGTCAAAAAGTATCTTGCCAAAGGATACTCAAGCTCAAACTGAGGTAGCAACGGGATCAGAAGAACCACTGAGGATCCACCTCCAAGCCCGCAAGCCTGGCATAACTGTGCCCCTTACATCCACTCCGCGTAAGGACGCAATTAGCCTCTCTGCACAGGAGAAACAGATGATAATCTGACTGCCAAGGTCTGGCCATACGCCAAGACCCACGACAGAGCCACTGACAATTGGGCTACCTAAAGCTAACCAGCGACAAACAGGGGAGCTCAATCCCTCTGTCAAGAGGATGACAATTCGTCTTCCCAAGATGAATCGGCAACCGAGCACTAAGCCAGGACTACTAGCACCAAACTGGAGGTAGCTAGTATGCCAACAACTCCACATTCTGCTCCACCCATGGAGCCCCTGATAATCAAGTTGCCCAAGTCCTCCTCTCAGTCTGCATTTACACAGGGGGTGGCTGAAGAAGAATCTGAGCTGGCCAAGTATGTGGCTGCTTACACTGATATTCCATCCGCAGATGATGTAATCCCACAGGAAAATATACCTTACTTCATCAATAAAGGGCTATCTTTGAATTATCTCGAGCTTAATAAGCTCTGTACAATGTATGCTAAGGAACACGGTATAGGCACTCACCTGCACACACAAGTGACAAATGTCTACACTGCGAACCAACTTACTCCAGTGGAAGACGCTTACCGCATAATCGAGGAGAGGATCTCCCAATCATCTTCGGCTGGAAAGATCCACAGCCCTTCAAGATAGAAAAAGTTGAGCTCGAACCTGACATCGGGAGATTGCCCCTTTATCTGTAAAATCCAGTCCAAGTACCTTACGCAAAAATAAGGATATGATCTGGAAACTATACCAGGCTTAAACTACAGCACCGGACGGTTACCCTTACAGTCGCTGGCCCCTGCTGGGAAACCACGAGATTATTATAGCAAAACCAGATGTGGGCTAGGTTATGTCACACCTGCGATGACACCTGAAAGCTCAGACGAAGACTGCGACTGGCATTCACACTCAACCGGATCACCCACTTTCGATTCAATATCAGCATCGGGGACATGCTCAAGCAAGTCTGGTCCGTCAATATGGCACTTGTCGATGCCTACGAAGAAGATGAAGACATTCCCGAACTTCTTGCGCTAGAGCCATGGGCACAACAACTAGATGCACAGTGGAAGAAGCGGTTCGAACAAAAAGAGCCTCCCACCGGGGATGAGGTTGTACAAGTCGATCTCGGTGATGAGTCCTCTCCAAAGCCCATCTTCGTCAGCAAGAATCTGAAAACGAAGAGCGAGAATCACTACTACAAGTCGTCAGAGAATACATCGACGTGTTCGCCTGGAGCTACGAAGATAGCCAGGACTAAACCCCGAGATTACACTTCACAAGCTCAACATCCGTTCGGACGCAAAACCAGTCAAGCAACAGCAACGTCGGTTCCGTCCTAATGTCATGAATGCCATTCAAGCCGAAGAAAACAAACTGATAGCCAGCGGCTTCATTCGTGAGGAACAGCATCCTGACTGGGTCACCAACATAGTACCAGTCCTCAAGAAGAGTGGAAAGATTCGAATCTGCATCGACTTTCGTAATCTGAATGAGGCATGTCCTAAGGAGTTCCCTCTTCCTATCACAGACATCATGATCGATAACACCTGCGGCTTTGAGCGTATGTCATTCAGGATTGGTTCTCGGGGTACAACC
>JANAVB010006281.1:0-60000 GCA_029216955.1 Iris pallida
ATCATCGGGGCCGCATAAGCTCATCTGGACTTGCACCGCGTGAGCTCTTTCAAATTGAGCCGCATAAGCTTATTTCGAACTGAACCGCATAAAATCATTTGAACTTAAACCGCATAAGCTCATCCGTACTGAACCGCATGGGTTCATCCGAACTGAACCGCATATGCTCCTTTTGAACCGAACCGCATAAGCTCATCCGTACTGAACCGCATAAGCCCACTTCGAGCCAAACCGCATAAGCTTATTCGAATCTGAACCGCATGTGCTCTTTCAAACTGAGCCGCATGAGGCTACGCTTAAGCCGTATAAGTAGTTTGCGTTTCGGCTATCTTTTTTGACTTGTTTCTTTTGTCTTTTTTCAGTGAATCTGCCAGTAAATCCTGCGGGGGAACTTCTGGTTGGCTCGCATCAGTTTGCCTTGGACGTGCATCGGGATGATTTAGTTCGTCAAGTATCCGAGCAGCTACTTGTTAATGAACCTTTGGAGCGACTGAATGCTATTAGGGTTCAAACTTTCAAATTCCTTAGTGACTGATGAGCTCCGGGAAGTCTGATAGGAAGTATCTGAGACCGGTCTTCCTCTTTGGGGATGCGTTGATCATAGAAAACTCCCGAGTGCTGGATGTTTCCGAGAGTTAGGATTTTGACCTGGACGGAATGCCGATTTACATCCCCATTATGAAGCGCCATTTCCCTTTTGTGTGGTTCAACATGATCGTTTTGGACAGGCAGATGCCAGACACCCTCACTCCAACCGAGAGGATGTTGGTTGGTAACATCCGTTACAACAAAACCACTGGGTCAGTGCGCGCGATCAAGGATCCGGCCAGTCGATCCGTGATGGGGTTAGTTCCGGGTACCTTCATCAACACCCCCGGTCCTACTTTTCATTCTCTCAGGCTGATACCTTCCTGAGCTAGCTTGCTCATAAAGGGTCCTATCCTGTTGGCAGATTGGTACTGTCGAGCTGGTTACACCCCATTCCCCCGTGGGCTAACCTGACCTCTTGGATTATACGGAACTACGGAGAATTTTTGCAGAAAGTCAACCTTTATGATGCTATCCGGGGTACCAGCCACGGGTTGCCCGTTAATAAGCCACTGTTCATGGCCCTTCTGGTGATGTACAATCATCGGACATGGACTTTCTTCACCCTGTTGGGGAATTAGGCTCGCTCTTCACGAGATTATGCTGTCTCTAAGCTCCCCTGGGGAGACGAGCCCTTCGAAGCGTACACTCCGACGAATGAGGAGTTCCAGGATTTAGACCAACGATTCCCCGATTTCGTCGCTGTGTATCAAGTACTACTGTGTTATCATAGCACCTGTCACCGAACGGCTATCCAGAAAAATGACAGCTCGGAAGGGGACGCTCCCCATACTAAATTTTAGGTCTCATACCTTTTCAAATTTAGCGCTGCTGGCCGGGTTACTTCCCGGGATCGTCAAACTCCTAGGGAAGTAGAGGACTTGGTGTCGACCGCTAGGAGATCGAGGTCTAAAAGTAACAAGTTTGGGAGCCAGATTGACTTTTCAGCTACTTTTATTATGGTACCCGACGGCTGTCAGAGAAGGCACACTTGGCCCGGTTTTTAATGGTGTGGCTGCGCAATTGCGTGGTCTCAGGAGGGACAGGTTCTATCGAGAGGATCAGTCGCCACTTCATTCTTCCTGCCATGAAGTTGGCCTTTGGGGTCAGGCTGGCTCATCTTCCTGCTATGGTGTGCAGTATTCAGCATGGTCTCCGTGCCTTCTCGTCCAAGGTCATTGCTCGTGACGTGGCAATGGACTTTGAACGTATAGAACTGCCTTATCATTACTTGCTGGGATGGCTGTTGTTGCATTATCCGTCTTTGATGAGGCGGCTGGAATGGGAGATGGCGTTACGGACGACGACGCTTTTCTTTTCAGGTATCACCATCAGCCTTGGGAATGTAGTACCATGCCGGCGTGTCGGAGGATGGTGGAGATGGTGGACGGATATAATTTCTTCGTGTCCGATCCCCGTTTCACCGACCAGGAAGTGAGGAGTGTTCATGTTGATGGTGTTGGACCTCCTCATTTCCTACCTAAAAAGATGCGTTTCTGGCTGCATAACATTCGCCCGGCGTATTTAGTTTACCGTAATCGCAACACTGTATATTTGGAGCCCTACTTGTCCAGTAGGTTTTCCCGCCAGTTTGGGTACAGCCAACTATTCCTTGGACATCCTAGTTCCTGCCTGGGGTTCGAGGGTAGCATTCTCGATGGTATTAGAGCGTGGAGCTACTATGACACCTGTCATACTCGAACCAGCTTCTCAGTTCCTGTGGCAAATGTGATAGGGGAAATTTTATATATGGCAGCCCTATATCATGTTACGACAAATCATCTTCCTCTTGATTTTGACCCGAGGACTAGCTTCATCGTGGGCACTCGCCAGGCGGAGAAGGCTATGGTGTCTAGGGCAAAGAAGAAAGGGGCGAATAGAGTTCCTACGCCCGATTCCGAGTCCTTCGACACAATTGAGGAAGACAACGAGCGGGACAATGAGGACTCTCTTTCTTCTGGTGACAAGGCAATGGCGGGTTAGCCTCCCGTCATGGCAGATGAGATGATGACAGATCAACCGTCGGTTGTATTAGATAAGGCGGTAGACCAATTGCCATCTGTACCGAAGGTAGTGCGGGTAGAACTACCGCCTGTCGTGCCTGGTCCCTCACGTAAGCGAGGCAGGCATGAGTCCGCTGGCGGAGGAGTAGCTTTTTCTGTAAAGAGAGCGGCGGTCGGACCCCGTAGGCTACTTATTACGGAGAAGGGTAAGGATGCAGACGATGTTCCAGAGGTAAGACCAAGTCGGAGCCATCTCTTTGTTGTAGTTTTCTTTTCTCTCGGAGATATGACTTAATCACTTTTCTTTGTAGGCGTCTAATGAACCGGCCTCTCCTGAATCGTCTACGTCTACTGCCCCTAGAGTTGATCCGGCCCTTGCTGCTTTGATTAGCGATATGTGTGCCGCGGTCCTTTCTGCGGGGGCTCTCTCAGCGGCGGATGGAAGCTCCCAGGTTGCTGAAGCCTCGGCCCGGGGTGATGAAGGTTTCCTTGGGCCTGTCTCCGAGATCGCTGAACTTCAGCAAGGGGACGCCGATCTCGGTACATCCCCTCCCGAGGATGCAAGGGCGAAGGAGTCTATTATACCTGACTCGGAGGCTGTTGGTGACGAGGCTGCGGTGGCTGTAGGCGACCCTCAGCCTCCACATTCCTCTACTGGTAAGATAAACCAAATATTGACTAGTTGGGAGGCTTATTTGCTCTATCAACATAACCTCCGGGTCAAATCGATTCATGGTTGCCTTGGCCCTGCAGGTCCCAACCCTTTACTTTCCATCGCGGATGTTCTTGGGGAAGGCTCTGCCTGCCGTGATCTGGGAGGAAGGAGCGTTTCCTCTCCTATGCCGTCTCATGTCGAGGGGCCTCCTGCCAGCCTCGGGCATATGGAAATGGAGCTGGCGATGGTTTCCACCTCATCCTCTGCTGATCATACGGCTCCGGAGATTGACCTCTCGACCCTGTCGAGCATTCAAGTTCTACGGGCCGCTGAAGAGGAATTGGCCGTTGTTCATGCGTCCTTTCATGCGGAGTTTGTTTCTCTTATGGCAGGAGCGACAGATTCTGTTGTATCTTCTTCAGCACTGCCAGCCACACTCCCGTTGACACCGGCTTCTTCGGAGGCTCTGGACGAGGTGATGCAGGATGTCGTCAACAACTTCTATCGTCACTTAAAAAGGGGCGTAGACACTGCTGTAGAACAGGGGACCCATTTCTCTCTATCTCTTCGGTGCGCTCAGGGTCAGGTTGCAACTTTGAAGTCCCTTCCTGGCGGGGTGGGGTTGGCTGCACTCCTGGAACCTAAATTGGCAGAGGCTGATCAGCTTGTGACCCAATTGTCGACGATACGGCAGGCGGGCTTGCCTGCTGCGATTGAGCAAAAGCGGGGCTTCCTCATTGCTGCTCGGGATAGGATCAAGCTTGCTCGAGATACTGTCGGGCCAGTTGTACAGGAAGACCTTGACAAGTTCTCCGCTTTATATGACAGGCTGGGTCGTCGGAGTCAGGCTTGTCGTGCTCGGGAAGAGTCTGCTTCTCGTGGAATTGCTGACACGAAGGAGCGGATTCTCGCACTCCAGAAGGAGTTGGCCTTCTTAGAGTCAGAGCTGAAGATTGCTCAGGCAGAACATGAGTCAATCGTTCGGGAGGCCGAGAAGGTTTCCCGATCTTCTGCTAACCTGGGACGGGCTTTCAAGAAATTTGAGGATAACTGGCAAGCTCATGCTCATTTGGAGGACGAGGCGGCGCTGACTCAGGAGGCGGAGCGTCGAGCTAGACAGAGGCTTGAGCGGTCGATTGCCTTGCTGACGGACCGTCTCACGACACTATGTGCCCCGGAGCAGTGATTCGTTTCCTGTTTTCTTTTGCTCCCCTTTTTTTCTTTTGTAAGGGATGTGATCCCAAATAATGTAGCACTTTGAATTTTGAATAAATGAGCATGTTTCAACTCATCTTCTCTTTCTTGTACTTGTGGCGTTTGTGGAATTAGATTTGCTGGGAGATTATTTGTGGACCTGTTACCCTAGGCGTACCTTGGTTTTAGGTACGGATAACAAGTTTGGTCAGGATATCCGGAGCAGCCATAGCAAAGTGGTTATGGGTACTCTCGGTATTGGAAAAAAGAATGCCGTAGAGCAGCTGGGCTCCCGGGGCATGGTGGGATGGTGGATTTATGCTAAGAAGCTTAGCAAGGGATATTTGTGGACCTATTATCCTTGGCGTACCCAGGTTCAGGATACGGATAATGGGATGAAAGGAAACCAACATATTTGCTCAGAGGTTATGAGAACATGGTAAGCATGAGGATTTTACCGTCGAATCTTCCTGCTCAGAGGTAATGAGAACATGGCAGGGAAGACTTCACAAAAGATATTTGTGGTTAATAGCGGACATTTGTGGTCAACAGAGGACATTTGTGGTCAACAGAGGACATTTATGGTCAACAGAGGACGTTTGTAGTCAACAGAGGACGTTTGTGGTCAACAGAGGACATTTGTGGACCTATTATCCTTGTCGTACTCCTGTTGTGGGTACAGATAATAGGTTGAAAGGGGACCGTCATACTTGCTCAGAGGTAATGTGGACATGGCAAACATGACGGTTTCTTCGACGGAGCCTTCCCACTCAGAGGTAATGAGGACATGGTAGGAGTGGACTCAATGAAGGGGGGTACATAGAACGACTCAGAGGTAGGAGAACGTAGAAGTTCTATGCGAGGGGGTGGTTTGTTGTTGGTGGAAGTGAAAACGACTCAGAGGTAATGAGGACATGGCCGTTTCGGAAATTTGTGGATCGATTACCCTTTTTGTGCACTGGGAGTGCGGGGTAGTGGATCATGAGGGAGGATCTCTTCCAGGAAGAAAGTTCAGAGGTATAATCATATGTGACTTACTATCTGAAAGAGTGACCAGAATGTGAGTTAAGAGGCACCAGCGGGTACATAACTCGGTAATTTAGAATATTGAGGAAGTGTGAGTTCAGCGGCACCAGCGGGTATATGACTCGATAATCCGAAATGTTGTGGATGTGAGTTCAGCGGTACCAGCGGGTACATGACTCGATAATCTGAAATGTTGTGGATGTGAGTTCAGCAGTACCAGCGGGTACATGCCTCGATAATCTGAAATGTTATGGATGTGAGTTCAGCGGTACCAGCGGGTACATGACTCGATAATCTGGAGGGAATGTCATTCAGACATAATATTTGTTCAGGAACTTGCCGTTGACGGGCAACATAAGCAAGTCACCGTTTTGTTTTGCGAGGCGGTAAGCACCGTTGGAGAATACTGTCTCAATGATAATGGACCTTCCCACTTTGGCAGAAATTTTGTCGGCGGTCTTGTGAGTCATGACCTCGCCTCCGGACTGTCAGACGAATCGCCCACCTGTTCTGATTTGACCTTCTTGTTGAAGGCTCCAGAGATGCGTGCTTGGTATAGCTCAATTCGTTGTTGAGCCAAGAGGCACTTTCATCGTGCCTCCAATTCCTGTAGCCGAAGATGGTGGTTTTCGTCTGTCTTAATTAATATTGAGGCGACACGTAGTGATGGGATCTGAGTCTCCAATGGGAGAACTGCCTCATCTCGTACACTAGGGAGAATGGTATATTCCCGGTGGCTATTCGAACTGTGGTGCGATAATCCCATAAGCATTCATCGAGCTTCTCGTTCCAGTCGCGTTTTGTTGGAGAGACAAACTCTTGAGGAGTTTGATAATTGTTTTGTTGAATGCCTCTGCCAACCCGTTTGCTGGCGGGTTTTGTGTATTGAAGCCACGTTCTGAATATGGTGTTTATCGTAAACCGATAGAATGCGTGGCTTGCAAACTGCGGTCCATTATCATGATGATCCTTCGGGCAGTCCAAAGCCGTAGATGACGTGATACTTAAGGAAGCTGATTACGTTTGAAGTCTTAACTTCTGCGAGTGGGACAGCTTCTGCCCATTTGGAGAAGTAATCAGTGATCGCAAGTATGAAGCGATGTCCTCGGAGGAAGGTGGGGTGATTGGACCAATGATATCCATTCCCATGCTTCGAATGGCCAAGACGCACTGTCGAATATAGAAACTCAGATGGTTGGTGAAATAATCTGTGTGGATTTGGCAGGCTTTGCATTTTCTAGCATAATCTATCGCATCTGCCACCATTGTGGGCCCAATAGTACCCATTCGGCGAAGGCGGTCTTGCAGTTTTTGGGCCGGGCTGGTGGGGCCCCACAGACATCGTCATGAGCTTCTCGTAGGCTTCTTTGGCTTCTGTATTTGACAGACACCGAAGCAGTAATCCGTCGTAGGAGCGACGATGCAGCATTTTCGTCTCCGTATCATAGAAATCTAGAGAACGTCTCTAATGGAGTGGCTTCCTTTGGTTCTCGGGCAGGATATCGTAGACGACGAAGTTGATGAATGGTTTGTCTCCAGTCTGGGGCATCATTGATCATCTGGGCATAATAACTCGCCACGAATTGCACATTATTCTTGGGACGACCAGTTCGTGGCCTATCACATCTACTGATTGGCGATCATAGTTCGGAACTAACTAGGGAAGCGACAAGACCAGCTAGGGCATCAGCTTCGATATTTCAGAGTCTGGGGACATGTTCGATGAAGAACCCCTCGAATGACGAGATGTCAATCGCTATTTGTGATAAGGGATCATGTCTTCGTGGCGGACTTCGTATGACCCCGGATCTGATTGATGATTAGTTGGGAATTGCCGTATGCTTCAAGGTATTCTACCCCCAGCTCTCTGGCAAGTTGGAGGCCAATGACCAGAGCGTTGTACTCGGCCACATTGTTAGAGTCAGGGCTCGTGAGGGAAAGCGCGGTTAATCACCAATCCGGAAGGAGAGATCAGCACTACCTCGGCTCCGACGACTATATTGCCTTTAGGTCCGGTCCTCGAAGCACCGTCAAGAACATTTCCCATATAGCCTCGTGAGAGGTTGCTTGTGAGTCGGCGACCTCATCTGGGATCTCTTCATATATCTAGAGGACTCCGAGCCTGGGTGGGCTGCTAAGAAATCCGCCAGGGCTTGACCTTTGACTGCCTTTTATGGTACGAAGATCATATGATAAGGGGACAGCATATTGCCCATATAGCGAGTCAGAGCTGAGTTTCCCCTGGTTTAGTCATGAGGACTCTGAGAGGGTTGCTCGTGAGATCACATGTCATTTGTCCGTAACATAGTGTCGCATTTTTTTTCTGAATGGCATACTAGTGCAAGGTATTCCTTCTCCATAGCGGTGTATCGGTGCTCTGGCCCAATCATCATTTGGCTGAGGTAATATATGGCTTGCTCATGGCCTGCATCTTTGTTTTGTGCCAGCAGAGCCCCGAGGGAGTGTTCTATTGCTCGTACATAGAGCAGGAATGGTTTTCCAGGAACCGGGGCCACCAACCGGAGGATTTGACAAATATTCTTTGATGCTGTCAAAAGCACGCTGGCATTCCTCGTACCATACGAATGAGACTCCTTTCTTCATGAGGTGCGTGAATGGTCGGCATCGCCCGGAGAGGTTGGAAATGAACCTCCTGATGTAAGCTAGCCTCCCTTGGAGGCCTCTGAGTTCGCGGTGATTTCTCGGGGGCTCATCTCCATAATTGCTTTTGTCTTCTCAGGGCCTACATGGATACCTTGTGCCGTGATGATGAAGCCCAGGAACTTCCCGCTGGATACACCCAGAAAGGACTTCGTAGGGTTTATTTTCAAATTATGAGCTCATATTAGGTCGAAACCGTCCATAGATCCTGCAGATGGTCTCCCTTGCTACGACTTTTAACGGCTATATCGTCAACATAGCACTCCACTGTCTTGCGTAAGTGGTCTTTGAAGATGATGCTCATGGCTCTTTGATATGTGGCGCCAGCATTCTTTAAACCGAAAGGCATGACTGTGTAGCAGTACGTGCCAATTGGCGTTCGGAATGATGTATGCTTTTCGTCGTCAGGAGACATTTTGATTTGGTTGTACCCCGAGAAGCCATCCATGAATGACATACGTTCAAAATTGCAGGGTATTGTCAATCATGATGTCTGTGATAGGAAGGGGGAACTCATCTTTGGGGCATGCCTCATTCAGGTTGCAGAAGTCGATGCAGATTCGAATCTTTCCATTCTTCTTGAGGACGGGTACTATATTGCCAACCCAGTCGGGATGTTGCTCCTTACGGATGAAGCCGCTGGTTATCAGTTTGTTGACTTCGGCTTCGATTGCGTCCATGATGCCTGGACGAAAGCGTCGCTGCTGTTGCTTGACTGGCTTCGCATCTGGCCGAATGTTGAGTTTGTGAAGAGCAATGTCGGGATTTAACCCTGGCATGTCTTCATAGCTCCAGGCGAACACATCAATGTACTCTCTGACAAGTTCCAGCAGCGACTCTCGTTCTTCGTCAGTTAGGCTTTTACTGACGAAAATCGATTTTGGAGAAGATTCGCTGCCGAGGTCAACTTGTATAACCTCATCTTCAGTAGGAGGTTCTCTCAGTTTGATACGCTTTTCCATTGTGTATCCAATTGCTGGGCCTACGGCTCTAGCTCGAGGATCTCGGGGATGTCTTCGTCTTCTTCGTAAGCGTCGGCGAATGCCATGTTGACTGACAAGACTTGTCTGAACATGTCTCCGATGCTAGCATCCGAGTCAGAAATTGGTGACCCGGTTGAATGTGACTGCCAGTTACATTCTTCATCTGAACTCTCAGGGGTCGTAGTAGGCGTTACATACCCTAACCCGCATCGAGTTTTGCTATAGTAGTCTCGTAGTTTGCCTGCCGGGACTGGTGTCTTCAAAGGTAATCGTCGTCCAGCGCCATAGTTCAGACCTGGCGTCGTCTCCAGATCATACCCCTGTTTTCTGCATGAGATATTTGGATTGTGGGCTATAAAGATATAGAGGTAATCTTCCGGTATCTGACCCGAGGTCGGTTTCCTTAATGGTGAAGGGATGCGGGTCGTCCTTCCGGCGGAAGATGATTAGATGGTCCCCTCTCTCGATTATTCGGTAAGCATCTTCTGCTGGAGTAAGCTGGATTACGGTGTACACATTTGTCACCTGTGTGTGTAGGTGAGTGCCTATACCGTGTTCCATAGCATACATTGTATATAGCTTATTGAGCTCGGTGTAGTTCAAAGATAACCCTTTATTGATGACGTAAGGTATCTTTTCCAGGGAGATTACATCATCAGCGGAGGGGACATTAGTATGGGTAGCCACATACTTGGCTAGCTCCGGTTCCTCTTCGGCTATTCCCTGTGCAAACGAAGACTGAGAGGACGACCTGGAAGCTTGATTGTCAGTGGTTCAGTTGATGAAGCAGAGCGTGGAGTCGTTGGCAGACTAGCGACCCCCAATTTGGCATTTGATGTGGAGCGAGGAGTGGCCGGTTCGCTAGAAGTGTCAGACCTCGCCTCGGGGTGACGACCCTTCTTGGGAAGGCGTATCGTCAGTGGTCTATTCGTGGGATTGAGCTTCTCTGTTTGGGGTTGATCGACTTTCGGCAGTCTGATTGTCAATGGCCCCGTTGTGGGTCTCGGCACTGGACCGGACCTTGGCAGCCGGATTATCATCTGCTCTTCTTACGCCGAGAGGCTGATCGCGTCCTTTCGTAGAGTGTCAGTAAGGGGTGCGGACTTGCCCGGTTTGCGAGCTTGGAGGTGGATCGTTAGGGGTCCTTCTGATCCCGTGGCCGTTTCGGTACCAGCTTGTTCATTTCCTTCATCAAGGTGCCTCTTCGATTTTTCGTATATGCAGGAGTCTGAGTAGTAAGATTCGACCCCTTTGAAGGGATCGATGTCAGCAAACTCCGTCTTCACAAAGCCATGTTTGTCGACATATTTGAAGCACTGATGTAGCATGAAAGGTACGATCATGTAATCATGTATCCATGGGCGCCCCAAGAGGATGTTGTAAGAAGTGTCCGCATCTATGACGTAGTAGGTGACTTCGGATTGGAGATCGCCAATCTGACACTTCAGATGAATCTTCCCAATAGGGTAGCTCCTGCCCGAATTGAAACCGCTGATGGCGGTGCTTGTAGATGTCAGACGATGCATTGGGATACAAAGATGATGTAGCAGACCCTTCGGGATGATGCTTATGGAAGAGCCAGGATCAATGTGCATCCGATCCACCTTCACGTCGCCGATGTATCCCATGTAGTATAGCGGGCAATCATGTAGGTTGGTTTGATGAGCATGTCCTGCGGAGTAGTAAAGACGATGTTGGCCATTGCTCCTGTGTAGGCACTGTCTTGGAGATCCACGGGTGGGTCCTCCCCGGTGAGGTTAGATTGAGCCAGATAGACATCGGCATTTTGGAGTGCTTCGCTTAATGCAATACGAACGTCCTTGGAGAGCCTTAGGAGTTCGTACAGTGATAACTTGGCTGGTGTGTTAACTAATTGCGCTAAGATGTCAAAGTTGTAGGGCCTCTCTAGCCCTTGGACTGCTTCTTTTCGGAGAGATTTGTCGAAGTGAGTCTCTCTCGGCCAAGGCTTGTAGGTCGTCGAAGGCTGAGCCGGTCTCGGAGCATCAGTTGTAGTGGGTTGATGATTTTTGGCTTGATTGTCAACCACAGGTTGGGATTGTGCTCCGGACCGCGTGACGACAGCTGTAGCTTCCTTGTTGTCTGTCGAGATTGTGTGGCAGGTCCTGACTTTTTCACTCTTCTTTTTGTCGGTGGGAGATGGTGTGGGTCGAGTCACTTCTGACACCAAGTCTGGATGGATCCACATGACCTCCCCTCGTGATATAGTGAGGGATACTAGACCGGCAGCCTGATCTCGGGGAGGTGGAAGATTGGTAATCTACATTATCGCTAGAGGGACGGGGATCATCCCATCTTGAGTCTCAGTCGGAGGGAAGCTGCCGAATTGTACGGACACCATATTGGCCGCTACGGTTACCTCTTCGAAATCGATGGCCAGAGCGTTCGAATCGATGAGGTTCTGGATGTACCGTTTCAGCTAGTAGCAATCGTGCGTAGCATGATAGACATAGCGATGATAATGGCTGTATTTTGGATTCTCCATCTCTGCCGGCCACGGTTCTCGTCTTGGTGGAGGAAGCTGATTTCTGTCCCCTTGTATGAGCATGTCCAAGATGGGCTTGATGTGACTGTCTTCGAAAGAGTAAGTAATTTACGGCCATTGTTTGTCTGCTGGCTTCGGCTCAGGTTTTTGTGCTGTATCGGCCACCATAGCCGGTTTTCCCTTGCTGTCCCGATTGTTGGAGGGGGTACCCCCATTCTCGTTGTTGGGACGCTTGCCCTTATTTTCTCCTTCCGAGATGTGCAATCCCAGTTGGCGAGCCTTCTTCAGTCGTTCTTCGGCGCTTGTGGCACTGATGATGAATGCCTTCCAATCTTTGAATTGACTTTCGCCCATCCAGAGACTGATCGTTGGAAGTAGTCTCTTTTGACAAATTTCAATTAAAGAGGAATCTGGATTTCCGGAGGGCAGCTTCATGGCGGTCTGGCAGAACCGCTCGATGTAGTTTCTTGTCAACTCCTTCTCCCCTTGGACGACGTCCATGAGAGTGGACATAGTGACGTCCTGCCCTACTTCGTAGAATCGCTCCAAGAACAGGCGCTTGAAGTCGGCGAAGGAGTGGATGCAGTTGTCCGGCAGATTGCGGTACCAGTCGAAAGCGACTCCTTCCAACGCCCTAATGAATAATTGTGTGAGGATAGCATCATCATGGGGCAGATGGTCGGTGGTGACCTCAAAGTAAGTGATGTACCGACTTGCTGAGGTTTTGCCATCATATGGATTGATATTGAACGGCTTATATTTTGGTGGGAATGGAACATCCCTCCATTCAGCAGGGTATGGTTGTCGCATTCTGAGGTCTTGAGCATTTTCTCGGACATGGAACATGGCTCGGAGCTCCTGAACCTCTCTTCTTACTTTTCGGGCCTCATCTGTCGCGGTAGGGGCTGTTATTTCGGGAGGAATGTTACCCGGGTTCGGTGCCGCCGAATTCAAATCTGCATTAACCGCGGGACCTACGCTTGTTTGGCCAGGCGTTCCTCGTTGCAGAGTTGGAAGGGCCGCTTTAATCTCGTCTACAGACTTGACCAAAGCAAGTAATATGGCTTCGAGATTGTCGATACGCTGACGATCACTGGAACAACCTTGGTTGTTGTCCGTCATGAACACCGTCCTTACATGAGGAGTGATGGAATAAACGGGGGAGGATGTGCCCTCCGAGTCGTACCCATGCACCGAAAAGTCATCGGGATAGGTGGGAATGTTCTCTTCGGGCTCAGACTCGGAGGGAACGGTATCCCCAGCCTCAGAGCTTGCTTCGTCTTGAGAGCCATGGATGTTCTCGGAGCCATCAGCGTCTAATATACCTGATGGGCGAGTTGTTTTTCCGGGCTCGGCGCCTTGAAACATCGGATTGTTGCGGATGTTCGGAGGAGTGCTACCCCCAGTTCCCATGACCTCCAGCGATGTAGATGATGAGTTTCCCATTGCAGCAGATTTAGTCTTTGAACGGGTGTGTTGGAATACTACGGCGGAGGACAACCATTTAGACGACAGTCTCTTAGCTGTAGTGGTTGATATTTTGGGACTGGAGATGCTTGTCTTCTTACCTCTCCTTTCGGCAGGGACTCTCTCAGCGAAATTGCAGGAGACAACAGGAGGTGCCTCGTCTTCCGAGCTCGGATGCTGTAGTCTTTGGAAGACGAACAGCCGATCTTCCACTGCTGCCGCGTTGTTGCAACAGCAGTTGACGATGATTTGGGTCCAGTGAAGTCCAAGCGAGGACTCTTTGCACGCCGAGGCTCCTTCTCTTTCTTTGCACTTGTGGAGGATTGCCTCCCGTAGGTCATAGGAACCACTTTGTCCTTTTGCCGCTGGGGGCTGGACTCGAGCGGTTCTATACAACTTTCCATCAGAGGCCCGTGTAATAATCAACTGGACGCCCCGATAGTCAGAGGTTGGGACAGCTGACTGGGCTTGATGAGCCCCGCGCTGCCCTAGACTTCCTCCTTTTAGCACTTGCGGGTGCATAATAGGAGGAGTCCAAGTTGAATACCACAGAGTCTGACTTATCATCCAGAGAACCATCAGGGTCAGGACCGCATGAGAGACGGTCGAAGACTGATCGAGAGAAGCGTGGAACGGACGCTATACGGCTAGAATTGGGTACCGTGCAGGCTGTCTACATGCGGTTGTTTTTTGCTGTCGGATGAGTTGTTTTTATACGGCTAGGAGTCACGACCGTGCAGGCTGGCCGCATGCGATTGGCAATTGTGGCCGCATGGGTTTTCTGCAAGCGATTGACTTTCTTAGCCGCATGGGTTTCATCCATGTGGTTGGCAGCTGTAGCCGCATAAGTTATGCGGCTGACAGATATGGCCGCATGAGTTTTCTTCATGCGGCTGGCGGATGTAGCCGCATAAGTTTTCTCTCTGCGGCTAATACCCTTATGCGGCTCTGATCGTATAGGGTTCCTCTTTGCCCCTATAAGTCCAGCATCATAGTATTTTCTTCTGCCAGACTTGGGAACAGCAGAGTATCTACGGTCTGGAGTAGGGCCGCAGGGGAATCTTGCTCGCCGTCTTGAACAACAGAGGGTATCTCCGCAAGAGCTTCAGTAGGAACGAAGGATCGGGATCTCCAATCCTTGCGGGCCTTCTTTGTGCGGGCTCGCTTCTGGACCGGGCCAGCGCTCTTATCGGAGAGCATTTCTTCGAACGCCTGTTGGTCGAACCGGGCGACCATCTTTTGTTGCATGGAGCCAAGCTTGGCTGCATCCGATTGCGTCACCAACTCCTCAGCCGTGGAGAAGTTAGTCCCCAGCAGAGTCGCCATCGTATTTGCCATGAAATATAAAAGAACAGAACAATTATCGGAGGACCGGACTTTTACTTCAATTACAAACTCGCTTGTACAAAGAAAGCCTAGGGACGAAAACCTAGGTGCAGCAGTCTAAGTACAATTGTTTATTTTAGATTCTGGGGGGTGACGATAGAGGCTCGGGAAGGCGACGACAGCCCTGCCTTACTCCTTGGACGATCGGTATGCAGCCTTGGCTCCTGTGAAGAGATGGTTGGCGTTGATGAAGAAATGCTCTTCTTGCTCTCCCTCTATTATTCTTCTGGCTTCTCTCTCTCTCTGTGTGTATTTTTCTCTCTGATTATTGGGGGGAAGCTCTCTGTATATTTTTCCCTGATAGCGTATATGTTACAAGGGAATGGCACCTTGCTATTTATAATAGTGGGGGCATCATTAGGGTTTGGATGATTATCCATTCTCAAAGTGGCGGCGGCCTGATGTACAATCAATCTAGACCCTTAATTTAGGGCGTGAAGGATCTGGGTCATAAATGGGGATAGTATTGAATCCTGTGAATGATTAATGCTGATTGCTTTAAATCTTCATGATTGGTTATGTCAAGCTTGGATCTCTCTCCACGTGTCCCATTGGCTTGATCACGAATGATATGACCTAATCTCTGTTGGCCCATTCCATGGTCACATCCGATTTCGATAATCAACATACACTTTAGTCAATACACAAATAGAAAATACTGCTAGTCATTTCAGGATTCATGAAATCATATTCAACGGACGATGTACCGCATCAATCAAAGCGTCAACATCATCAAATCTATTGGAGACTCATTTATTATTTTATTCTGTATTTTACATTTTATTGAGTCTAGGATTTACTCTGTAAAATCAATTATGGTAATACTGGCTTAGGGTTAAAACTGTCCATATTCCAAAAAGCCTACCTATTTACCATTCATATTTTCGTTTACAAGTATTTCAAAAACATATCTCGAAAATAGTCTTTCAAAATGATTTTACAAATAACCAAAAACAAATTTGAAAACTGTTTTTGCAAATGATTTTTCAAATATCTCCTGACAGAACTCCTAACCGAGTTCGGCTCGAGTTTGGTCCGAACTCTGACCGAGTTCCGTCACAAGTTATTCAAATTTTTGTTGCCTCCAAATATGCGAGCAACGTCTCTTTGCGAGATATTTGCATCCGAACTATGTCCGAGTTCTGCCCGAGTTCGGTTGGAGAAAACACCTATAAATAGAGAAGAACTTTTTCATTTAAAATCATCAGTTCATTCTTCATTCTCTCTTCTCTATTACTCAAGTATTTTCAAACGATCCAAGATTTTCAAATCTCATATATATATCTCTTAGCCAAAAGCCAGTACTATCAGAGTTGATTTAGAGTCTTTTGGTTACTCAAGAGTTGTAAAGAGGTCGTTCCAAGTTTCAACAACTTTTCTTATTGTGGAGCTGGTCGTGCGCTCGTCACCAAGCACGGTGTATGTGTGGAGCTGGTCGTGCGCTCGTCACCAAGCACAGTGTTGTAAGAGACTGCAAGCTCTCAGTTAAAGCTTGTGCCATAGTAGATTAACATCGAACAAGAGTACTCGAGACTGGATTAGTCCTCTCAGAGGGATACCAGTATATATCGCCGTGTCACTGAGTTTGAATTTTCTATCTTTATTTACTATCTCTTACATATCTGCTATTGTTTAAGTTTTTAATTGGTGATTATTTTCTGCTGCACACACGCACTCTATTCACCCCCTCTAGAGGTGCTCAACGGTCCTACAATTGGTATCAGAGCAGGTTATCTTCTTATATAACATACCTTAGAGAGTATATATGGCAGCCGTGAAATCTATATTCAACGGTGAAGGGCAATCCACAAATAGACCTCCCCTATTTGATGGAACAAATTACACATACTGGAAAACACGGATGACTTTCTTTCTAAAGTCTCTTGACTTTGATCTTTGGTCAATAGTCATTGATGGATATAAGAAGCCAGCACCCACAGTGGTTGAAGGCATTCTTATGGAAAAGCCTCATGACAAGTACACCGATGCTGAAAAAGCAAAGGCTAGTCTTGATGCTCGAGCCATCAATGCACTATTCTGTGCAATTGATAAAACCGAGTTCAACAGAGTTTCAACCTGCAAGACGTCTCACGAAATTTGGAAACTCCTTGAGGTAACCCATGAAGGGACTTCCCAAGTAAAGGAATCCAAAATTAGTAGACTAACACAGGAGTATGAATCTTTTAAGATGAAACCCGGTGAGTCAATTACACAGATGTTTACTCGTTTCCTTGATATAACTAATCCTTTACAATCTCTTGGCAAGGATTACAGCAATCACGAGAAGATCAGAAAAGTGTTGCGGGCTCTAACAAAGAACTGAAATCCAAAAGCCACAGCAATTATTGAAGGAAACGATCTCACCACTATGACTCTAGAAACGCTGATGGGCAAACTCATGACCCATGAACTCGACTTGCAAGATTTTGAAGAAGCAACACCAAAGGAGAAAACTATTGCCTTCAAAGCCCAAGCAAGAAAATCAACATACAACGATTCTGATGAAGAATCGTCAAGTGGTGATGAAAGAGCCCTACTTGTGAGAAACTTCAAGAAATATCTAAAGTTCACAAGCAGAAAGAAGAAAGACGTCCAAGAAAGCAACGAAGATAAAACTATATGCTTTGGATGCAAGAAATCAGGGCATATGAAGAAGGACTGTCCAACCACCAAGAAAAGCAGTCCATACGATAGATCAAGATCAAGCAGAAAAGCTATAACTGGTCAAAAGTATGCGAACACAAGCATCTGGCACGAAAGCAATGCCAGTGACTCATAAGAAGAAGACAGACCCTGCAGCAATGCAAATGTTTGTCTCATGGCTTTTGAAAAGGTATCATCTAATCCTTTGTTTGATGATTTTACTTTCGATGATC
This sequence comes from Iris pallida, assembly GCA_029216955.1. Taxonomy (NCBI): domain Eukaryota; kingdom Viridiplantae; phylum Streptophyta; class Magnoliopsida; order Asparagales; family Iridaceae; genus Iris; species Iris pallida. Next base: position 17,343 of record JANAVB010006281.1, read on the forward strand.
TAGAGAATGCCTTTAGCGAACTATTTAAAGATCACAAAACTGTGCTCGACAAGTATAAGCAATCTCGAAAAGAGATTAAGGCACACACAACCGAGATAGCTAGACTGTCTAATCTAATTGAAGATATTAAAGAGACATCTACTACCGGTAACACGGAAGAGATAGCCAAACTTAAAGCAGACTATCATGAGGCTATCCTCAATATTGAAAAGAAAGAAAGGGACTATGTTAAAGTACAAAAGCTTTATGACATAGAGAAGAAGATGCACCTAGTAACTGAACAAAGACTCCTTGATATGACTGCTAGATACGAAGATTCTATTGCGATTTCTAAAAAGTTAGAAATCAAGTTAGGCAAACAGGCAATACCTATGACACAGCCTAAAATTAGTCCTAATGTAAAGCATACACCTAAAAGGACTAAACACAAGAAAGCACAGAAGAAACACGAACACCATCATGCTTTCACTTACAGGTTCTCCAAATAAAACAAGCTTGCAAATACAGTTTCTACCACTAAACTAACTTGCACATATTGTGGTACGTACGGACACATATCACAATATTGTCTTGCAAGAAAGCTTTTTAACAACCATACTTTAGTCTGGAGACCTAAAGCTAATCTGTGTGGACCCTTCAGAAAATGGGTACCAAAGGATTCATCTACTTGTCTTGTAGGTGGACCCTCAACCCTCTCATGCTAAAAGCAAATGGATTCTTGATAGCGAATGTTCGCGACACATGACTGGTGATGCATCCTTATTCGCTAAGCTATCGATGAAGAAAGAAGGATACGTCTCCTTCGGAAACAACTGGAGAGGTGATATAATAGGAAATGGTACTGTAGGTATTTCTCCTTATCCAATAATAAAGGATGTTTGTCTAGTAACTGAATTGAAACATAACCTATTGAGCATAAGCCATTTGACAGATAATGGTTATGGTATCAATTTTGTAGAAGATAAATGTACCATATATGATATGTCATCTGGTGATCCCGTATATAAAGGGATTAGAGAAGACAACATTTATGTTTTCTTTTTGGAGAATACTAATAATGCAGGAAGGTGCCTAGTAGCCAATCAAGATGAAAGCTGGCTATGGCACATGAGACTAGGACATGCAAACATGGATACTATCTCACGTCTGAATACAAAGAAGTTAGTAAAAGGACTCCCTGAAATTCCATTCAAGAGAGATCTGGTATGTATAGACTGTGAAAAGAACAAAGCACATAGGTCTACTTTTAAATCCATCAACGCTGTAAGTACTTCAAGACCTTTGCAGTTGATTCATATAGATTTATTTGGTCCTAGTAGAGTCGCTAGTCTTGGCGGTAAGCTCTATGCTTTTGTTATTGTTGATGATTTCTCTCGATTTACTTGGGTTTACTTTCTATCAAACAAGAGTGATGCTATTTTTGAATTTTAGATATTTTGTAAAAAGGTACAAAACGAAAAAGGCTTTATAATTACTCGTATCCGAAGTGATCATGGTAGCGAATTCGAAAATTCTGATTTTAAAAAGTTTTGTGATGATAGTGGATATTACCACGAATTTTCTTGTCTTAGAACTCCCCAACAGAATGGTGTTGTGGAGCGGAAGAACCGTACTTTAAGCGAAATGGCTAGAGTCATGCTGAATCAGTATAATCTTCCTAAATACTTCTGGGCAGAAGCTGTTAGTACATCCTGTCATGTTTTAAACAGGGTGTTAATTCGACCAATCTCGAAGAAAATACCATATGAGCTTTGGTTTGGAAGAATTCCAAACATTTCTTATTTTAAAGTTTTTGGTTGTCGCTATTTTATCCTGAACACCAAGGATAACTTGGGAAAGTTCGACTCCAAAGCAGATGACGGGATATTTCTCGGATATGCTGCTAAGAGTAAGGGATATAGAATTTTTAATAAAAGATCTATGATTGTTGAAGAAAGTATTAATGTTACTTTTGATGAGTTGAATAGTCACAGATCTAGCGACAGTGATGATGAAGATGCACCTAAAAAGACTAAGAAGAATTCTGAGAAAGATCTGACCCAAGAGGCAAGAGCTGATAAAAGTTCCGAAGATGCAGGAACTGAGAAAAGCCTTGTGAAGGGTATGGCCCAAAGATTTGAATCATTGAGATTCAAGCCAGATCATCCAGAAACTCTCATTATAGGTGATGTATCCAAAGGTGTAAGTACACGTTCATCTCTTAAAGATTCTGAATTAGCAGCAAATGTAGCATTTATTTCACAAATAGAACCTAAGAATGTTGATGAAGCTTTTTCTGATGAGTTTTGGATTTCTGCCATGCAAGAGGAACTTAATCAATTTGAGAGAAACCAAGTTTAGGAACTTGTTCCTAAACCAATTGGTCAATCGATAATTGGTACCAAATGGGTGTTCCGAAATAAACTCAGTGAAGATGGACAAGTTCTACGCAACAAAGCACGTCTAGTGGCACAAGGTTATAATCAAGAAGAAGGAATTGATTATGATGAGACCTATGCTCATGTTGCTAGACTAGAAGCCATCCGCATGTTTTGCGAATTTGTATATTTTAATGATTTTAAACTTTTTCAAATGGACGTGAAAAGCACATTTTTTAAATGGATTTTTGAAAGAAGAGGTTTTTGTGAAACAACCCCCTGGTTTTGAAGATTTTCAAAAACCTGATCACATCTTCAAGCTTAAGAAAGCACTTTATGGACTTAAACAAGCACCTCGTGCTTGGTATGAACGCCTAAGTGCCTTCTTACTTGATAATGGATTTTCGAAAGGCAAGATTGATACTACTTTATTTATAAAATCCATGAATGATGATATACTTCTAGTACAAATCTATGTGGATGACATTATATTTGGTTCTAGTAATGAAAAACTTTGTCAAGATATTGCCAAGTGTATGCAGAGTGAATTTGAGATGAGTATGATGGGAGAACTGAACTTCTTCCTAGGACTGCAAATCAAACAACACTCGACTGGAACATTCATCAACCAAGCTAAGTACACGAAGGACATACTGAAAAAGTACGACTTCGAGAATGTAAAGCCAATCAGGACGCCTATGGTTACATCTACAAAGCTTGATGCTGATGAAAGTGGCAAACCTATCGATCAACGTAAGTATCGAGGTATGATTGGTAGTTTATTATATTTAATTGCTAGTCGCCCTGATATTATGTTTAGTGTTTGCATATGTGCAAGTTATCAGGCAAACCCTAAGGAATCACATCTTAGTGCCGTTAAGCGTATCTTCCGATACCTTAAAAGAACTTCTACAGTTGGCTTATGGTATACCAAAACCAAATCCTTTGACCTTATAGGTTACTCGGATACGGATTTTGCTGGATGCAAAGTGGACCGTAAAAGTACCAGTGGCACATGTCATTTCTTAGGAAAGGGCTTAGTCTCTTGGTTTAGCAAGAAACAAAATTCAGTAGCATTATCAACAACTGAGGCTGAGTATATCGTCGCAGGACGTTGTTGTGCTCAGATTTTGTGGATGAAGCAAACCCTAGAGGACTACAATCTGCACTATACAAATGTTCCTATTTATTGTGACAACACTAGTGTAATAAATCTGACTAAGAACCCTGTTTGTCATTCACGCACAAAACACATAGAAATTAGACATCATTTTCTTTGTGATCATCAACAACACGGGGATATTTGCCTAGAATTTATTGACACTGTTCATCAACTAGCAGATATATTCACTAAACCATTGGCTGAAGACCGTTTTAACATTTTGAGGCGTGAGCTCGGCATTCTTGAATTCTTGGACTCATAGTGCATATGGTAATTAAAATTGAATTTATGACTTGATATTTTATTTAAACAAAAATTATTTTTGTGTACAAACTTAAAAAGGGTATGTCTGTCACCACGGCTACGGTCGAAGCGAAGCGGTATTTAAGAGTTCCCCGGTGAACCTCCGTTAGCTGGGACAATCCCTACAGTTAACTCAGAAATAACAATCGTTATTTAATAAAATAGTCAATGTTATTAAATTTAACTTTTAAACTTACCAGCCTGCACTGTTTATCTCGGGAATGCAAGTGGCCGAACTCGGCCCGAACTCTGACCGAGTTCGGACCGAATTCGGGCCAAGTTCGGTCGGCGCTGTGGTAACTTCCAGAACCGAACAGCCGGCCCTAGTGCCTATATAATCCAACTTTCCTTCCACTTTTTCTTCACAACAAAACGTGGAAAGCCTTCCTCTCCTACTAGAAGCCTCTCCTCCTCCTTCTTAGCAAGGGTTCGACGAGTTCCAGTGGGCGGTCATCTTCCTTCTCCTTCCTTTTTCCTTAAAGGTATTTTTTTCTTTCCATCTCATCATGGCCCCCAAACGTCAAAGAGGAACCTCTTCTCAAGGTGCTTCCTCTTCCTCTGACTACACTCCTGCTAGTCTCTTTAGTCCAGCACGACCGAAAGATCCCGAAGAGTACGATGCTACTTTGTTCCCCGACAAAGACTTCTCGGATCTCTGGTTCAATTCTTTCTCAAGTCGTCGTATTTGCTCTGGAGCTTTCGTCAATTTTACCACTTTCTTTGAATATGCTCAAATCTTTGACCAACTTGGATACCGCGACTTCTTCGAGGTCCAAGAGAGCATTTACGACAATGCAGTCCGTATGTTTTACTACAATCTGCAGGTAAAACCAAACGGCAATTTCTATTCTTGCATTGCTGGCCAAGAATTAGAATTTAGCGCCACCGACATCAGTGAATTCTTTCACATTCCTGATCTTGGTGATGCATTAGTTGACATCTACCAGATTCAGTTCTCTGCTGATGTCACTTTGGCTTCTTTTAGGGAATTAATTTATCATCCTAACCCTCCTCTCCGGAGAATTTTTGCCAAACATCTGAACCAAACATTTTATGAGCTTCATCGTATGATATTTTCTGCTCTTCTTCCGAAGAAAGGATCTACCGATGAAGTTACCTTTTTAGAACTTTCTGCTCTATATCACATCCACTTTGGCATCCCATTCTCCGTTCCCAAAACTATGATGTCCTGGATGCTTAACTGCAAAAATGCAGGTAGGAATCTAGTATATCCTATGCACCTTGCTTCCATATTTCGACGTTTCGAGATTGATCTTGAGACGTGTGCCATCTCTTCTCCTCCTATTGAGCTGACTCGTTCTCGTCGATTTCCTGTACCACCTAGAGCTGCTCCTGCTCCAGCTACTGATGCTGAGGTCCCTCCAGCTGATGCTCCTCCTGCTCCGGCACCTGCCCCAGGATTCGATCCGACTTTCTACCAGCGCTTCGATGACTTTGTTGCGGTCTCTACGTAACGTCATCAGGACTCAGAGTTCCGGCACATTTCTCAGGCCCAGGTGCTGAGAAATAGTATTACTGATCTCCACTATAGCCTGGCTCAGGATCCAGTTCATCCGGTCACCATCCTTCCTCACCCTGCTTTTTCGGGTCCCTCGTTTCACTGATGAGGTTACCCTTCAGTTCTTCGACCCGACTGCAACATACTTCCCTCATGATCCTCCCGGTGCGGACGACCCTACGATGTGACGTGGATTCAGCCTTGGACTAGTGGATATTGATTTGATTAGTTGATGCAGTTGATGTAGTAGTTTTTTTTATGTCTAAACTGTTTAGTTAGACATTATCAGTTATACTCTTTGGATTTCTAGTGGAAACTTCTATGTTATTTTAGTTTATTATGAGTTGGTTTATTCTATATTAGTTGTTCCATATATGTCTATGCTGTGATTATTTCTTTTTGCTTCACTTTGTCTTGTGTTTGTCTATTGTTGGCTTCACGATTTACGGGGGAGCCCATTCATTTCACTACTTGACAAAGGGGAAGAAAAAGAGTATACCAAAGTGCGCATATACAACAATCCAAAAATAAATTCTAAATATTTTTCAGGTACTTTGTATTTTGTTCTATTTGATATAAATATATTTTGGTATAGACTCAAGTTTGTCAATTATCAAAATGGGGGAGATTGTTGGCCCATTCCATGGTCACACCCGATTTCGATAATCAACATACACTTTATCAATACACAAAATAGAAAATACTGCTAATCATTTCAGGATGCATGAAATCATATTCAACGGACGATGTACCGCATCAATCAAAGCGTCAACATCATCAAATCTACTGGAGACTTATTTCTCATTTTATTCTGTATTTTACATTTTATTGAGTCTAGAATTTATTCTGTAAAATCAATTGTGGTAATACTGGCTTAGGGATAAAACTGTCTATATTCCAAAAAGCCTACCTATTTACCATTCGTATTTTCGTTTACAAGTATTTCAAAAACATATCTCGAAAATAGTCTTTCAAAATGATTTTACAAATAACCAAAAACAAATTTGAAAACTGTTTTTGTAAATGATTTTTCAAATATCTCCTGACAGAACTCCTAACCGAGTTCGGCTCGAGTTCAGTCCGAACTCTTACCGAGTTCGGTCACAAGTTATTCAAATTTCTGTTGCCTCCAAATATGCGAGCAACGTCTCTTTGCGAGATATTTGCATCCGAACTCTATCCGAGTTCTGTCCGAGTTCGGTTGGAGGAAAACACCTATAAATAGAGAAGAACTTTTTCATTTCAAATCATCAATTCATTCTTCATTCTCTCTTATCTATTACTCAAGTGTTTTCAAACGATCCAAGATTTTCAAATCTCACCTATACATCTCTTAGCCAAAAGCCAGTACTATCAGAGTTGATTTAGAGTCTTTTGGTTACTCAAGAGTTGTAAAGAGGTCGTTCCAAGTTTCAACAACTTTTCTTGTTGTGGAGCTGGTCGTGCGCTCGTCACCAAGCACGGTGTATGTGTGGAGCTGGTCGTGCGCTCGTCACCAAGCACGATGTTGTAAGAGACTGCAAGCTCTCAGTTAAAGCTTGTGCCATAGTGGATTAACATCGAGCAAGATTACTCGAGACTGGATTAGTCCTCTCAAAGGGATACCAGTATATATCGCCGTGTCACTGAGTTTGAATTTTCTATCTCTATTTACTGTCTCTTACATATCTGCCATTGTTTAAGTTTTTAATTGGTGATTATTTTCTGCTGCACACACGCACTCTATTCAATCCCCCTCTAGAGGTGCTCAACGGTCCTACAATCTCATTAATTATAAGGATAACGTTAAATATGGTTATTGGGATCTGGTAAATCTCTGATTGATTTGCATCTCATAATCATCCTTGCTACCAGCTATCAAGTCGTTGAGGCAATTGAATCTCTGCCACGTGTCTTAATGATGGACTCTGCCAGAGCCGTATGATATCCATGAACCATATGAGATAGCGTCTCAGTGGGCTGCATAGATATAGTGGTTGCGAGCTGCATGGGATAGTTTTTCGCGGAGCCGTATAGGTATAATACTTGCAAGCCGCATGGGATGGCTTCTTGGTGAGCCACAGGAAGGTGATCCTCGCCAGCCGCATGAAGCTGTTCTTCGCTGGAGCCGCATGGGGGTTGCCACGTGTCAATCTCGGATCGTGTCAGAGATTTTCTTCTATTCCCAAAGAGTCTGTCATTATGACAGGGCCATTATGACACTTCATGTCAGAGCCGTCAGCTGTCAAATCATGGCAGAGCATTAAATAGGGCCGTTGCTCGATGGCCAGCTGTGTGAAGGGGTCCCATGGGGACACGTGGCGTTGATCGAGCTGCATATCTCTGTTGGGTCGAATGTGAGCCGCATGTACTTTTGAACCGCATACGGCTGGGGGACTCTTTGAACCGCATATGACTGTCCCTATGTAAGCCGCATAGACTCTCCTGTTCCGAGCCGCATGAGACTAAGAGTCTCTCTGAACCGCATGGGACTGCTCCTGTATGAGTCGTATGGGGTTCTCCTGTTCCGAGCCGCATAGATCATTATTCTGATATTTTCTATGCTTCTACAACAGGTAGACGCTCGGGCACCTCCGGCTCGACTTCAGTTTGTCTATTCATAGGCTCAGTTAAGGCATGGGTTATCGCAGAGTTGCTGTTGGCCACAACTGTCTAAACGATCTGCTGAAGAGTATCAAGATGCTTCTGCTGCAACTTGAATTATGCATCGAATCGGGCCTCAAACTGAGTCTGGCGTGTCTCCGTCTGTCGTCGATGATGCTCATTCTGGCGTTGATTCTCCTCAGCTTGTCATTGTTGCCTTTCCAGCATGCACAACATCCTCTCCATAGCATCGTTAGAGGGTTCGGGCCTCGAGCTACTCGAGCCGCTCGAAGCGCTCTCTTCATTCACCGCCACGTTCATTGCCACGCCTTCTGGGTTTTTTGAAGGTAATACACATTAGTCACAAATTATATTATGGATTCACTTGTATGGAACGACTTATCTCATCGACACGAAATTAAGAGTTTGAATTTGTTTTTAAACGGAAGGTCAAAGGACGTAAAGCCTTACTCTGATACCATTATGTCACGCCCTGATTCGGTAGAATCGATAGTCGTCCCCCGGACATGATGTCGTGGGAGCCTAAGTTGCGCTCGCACAAGGCAGATCATAAGGTTATCCAAAACAACAACATTTATGAGAGTACGCAGAGAAATTGAACACATTTATATAGAGAATAAAACTTGTATTTTCATTGATAGTAAACTTGATTACAGACTCGATTACAAAAGAGGCCTCTCGGGCTTTCAACTGACATCGATGAGATAGTCATTCCATACATTTACATCCCTTTATACAAAATATCAAAAATCACTCTCTAAGACCTGGGATCGGTGAGTGTTGGTGCTGCATGATGCAGTTGATTTGGAGTCTTCAAAATGTTGCAGAGTTAGCCTTCGCACTAGCAAGGCTTCAAAATGGATGAGCGTCGCCTTCAGTCCCTTGGCACGCTATCCTGGTTCCGGGCACCTGTGGAGAGTAAGGGTCAGTACATTATACTTTGCACTGGTGCATAGCAATTTAAGTCCCGTGCTCTCATTTATTGAAGAAATTAAGTGAATATACATGCATATATTTGGTAAACTTTCTAGCCATCCTAATCAATTCAAGCAATTATTTGACGGCACAATAGTATAACTACGATATGACTTACCCCTGGCAGAGCGTGCCGTTGCAGCATGAACTTACCATGTTCTTTTCTGTCATATAGATAATGATTAAATATAATAGAGTGCATTTGTGAAGGTCACTGGCATGACAAACCATCCTGGACATATAGCTTGGTAAGACAGAGGTCCTTCAGCGCAGGTAGCGAGCCCCGTTGAAAGCCACTGCCTACCATGGCATACATCCAGCATAGATATTCGTGTTTCTTCCTAGGCCGGATCGGTCCCGCGGCCCCGGGATACCGTCCGAAGTAACAATCGCCCTTATCGACAAGTTGTCCATGACCGTGCTAAGTTAACCGTTATTTTAAGGCACATTTTATGGTATCCTTGCGACAAACATTTAATCGATTTCATCTTTGCTTAGCATGGTTCTATATAACATGGCACTTTGCAAGCACGATACAATTATATGACAAATAGTTCTATAACTCGTGTACATGAGATGTCATGCAATAGTTTATTAGGATATCATTCGTGTCGTTGTATTACATCTGGAATAACATTTGTCTAGTATTGATAATATATCGGAGAAGATGGTCGAGGAGAGAAGGGTTAGCCACTCACCTTAGTATTTACTTGACATGAGAAACTGGTTGGCCGCGCTAGATGTTACCTACATGATCACCTGAAGTCGTACAAGCAACTGATTAGAATACTGTGTTACTCAAGAAAATTTGATATGAATGTGAAGTTCGAAACACAAGCCATGAAAACCATCAAAAATATTCATAAAAATGCATTCAGAAAACCAAAGCCAAAGAAGCAATTTACGGCATGAAAAGCATAGCAATGGAAGGTCTCTCCCGACTCAGCCAAAGATTCTATCCTCGAGGCACAACCCGCTGAATATGGGACTTGGTTCCGAAGAAGCCACTCCATAACGGTGAATGGATCTTAATTCAATAGTTTTCGTTCGACCGATTCGATCGATCTCGACCTATCGGTCCCGACCCAATCGATAGCAACAGTGTTCCTTTCTCGTGCACTCCGTGGACGGAGAACAGGGCATGATGTAGGGACGGGGCACTACATCTGCCACCTCATGGCAGCCTTTGTACCCCCTCACGCACCAGCCTCCATAACTTCCTCCGTGGCCAACCACTCTGTGTCGTACGAGCGTCTGTTGACATCCCCGCGTCTGGCATGACGCCCTCGGCTTGCTTGTGTATGCTTCCTCCGGGAATCGACCCTCCTTATTGGTCGACCGAATTTAGGCGGTTGCACCCTTGATCCCGGCATCCACACTATGGATAGTAGCAGCCGTTGCAACTAAGACAGCATGTCGGTCTCGACGTCGCATTTCATTGCTAGTAGATGGTCTAAACCTATCAGTTCCTCTGCGAATTCGATCATTCAGCGTTCGAGCTGCCCCAAGTTGTCGCGACCTCGACAACCCCGGTCCCATCTCTACGAGCTTGTAACGCCTCAGAACCAGAATATTGGAGAGCGGGGGCATACATAGCCAGCTACGTATAATGAATGGAAGCTACCCCACTATACGGTCACGGCTGTCAAGATATATGAGGGTTTAACTACAATCCAACAGTCTTCTATGGTCAATAACAAGCCTAATTGTCTCAATCTCAAGCAAGCAAGTAAAGTTACAAGATGTAAGATCACCAATTATACAATACTAAGGCGTCCCAAACATTACATATCCAGCTGATCATGAAGCTAATCGTTACAAAATGTGAGGACTAGCAAGAGTTTAGTCATACATGATCAACCTTAGGATCTGTTAATCATGTTACAGCTCGTAGGCAGACAATAATAAGGAATACAATACGAGCTAACAGGTGCTCGCCGGCTAAACGTCTCAAAATAAAAAATTTACAATAGAGTGGGAGAGCAAAAAATAAACCCGCTCGTTGCCCTGGTTACGCCTGGTGGTCACCATCGGGCTGGAAGGTCGGCAGATCCTCTGAAGCTGCTCCAAAATCTGGCCACACAAAACCAGCTGGGTCAGATCCCAGAAGGAGCAAGTGCCACAAAGGAGGCTTCACTTAAGAACTAAAACCAGCACATCAGAAATAATTATTAAAAGCAGTTACAAAAGAGCTTGGTAATAAAGAATAACAACAGTCATAGTGGAGTACGAGGGAACCATTCAAGTAGCCGGGTCACAACCCTTAAACCAAACAAGGACCGGGGTTGTAACCTTTCACCTGAATAGAACTTCGTCTCCAATTCCTGTTGGTAAGGTAAAACATTGCAAACATGACGTGGGGTACAATAAAACAATAAGCGAAGAGGGGACTCAGAACTGCTCCGGGAGCCAGGTTACAACCCTTAAACCAGCAAGGACCGGGGTTGTAACCCTTCACCCGAACAGAACTTAGCCCCTGATCTTTATTGTTAAAAGTGACAATCATGCGATCAAGCCTGCAATAATCGAGCACTTAAACTACATCATACAATCGTTTTCGGCCAATCAGAGACTACGGCTTTCTACATTAGCTAACTAGAGTTATCACAACATGCAGTGAGATGTTCCTCTAGCCACAAGCCCTGCAGCTAATCCAGGTTATCCAGGCGACTTGGGTTCATTAAGAAGTACCTCGATCTTTTCTATATATCAGTGAATCTAGACTTGTGCCCTACTCGACGGCAGGCTGCAAGTCCACAATGGTGGCCGGGATAACGGGATCGCCTGTAGCTGGAGAAAATCTCTCATGACTACTGAATTATTCTAGTTATTAGCCTTAGCCATTTACAGTAGGTACCCCTGAATGTGGGACTCAGAGATCTATGTCGTAGATATGATGCAAACACTACCGTTTCAATTGTATAAACACAATCATCCACGGTGTCCAGGCCATCCAATCTTGTCATGTCATGCTAGCCGTCGCAACAACCTTCAATATATATATATATATATATATATATATATATATATATATATATATATATATATATATATATATATATATTTTTTTTTTTTTTTTTTATTTTTTTTTTATTTTTTTTTTATATATATCAGGTCATGTCCATTGTCAGGAGTGCGCCACGTCGGGCCACTATCATGTTATGTCATTGTCAAAGTGCACCACAATGGATCACAATCGTATCAGGGAACAATAAATTTGGCACAAGTACACATTTAGTAATTAAATATTAGAAGGGGCAAGGGCTGTGGGGGACTCATGCGGCTCGAAAAAATTTCCATGCGGCCAGCAGTCACTTGGCCATATGCGGCTGAGCAAAATATATAAGCATGCTAAATATATAAGCATGTATGCTTGCAGGCAAATGCATTTAATACATTAATATAATGCATTAATGTAATGCATTAAATACTGCATTAATACATTAAATACATTATATTAATATATATTAATATACAAAATATATTAATATATATTATATTAATATACACTATCTAATATATTAATACATATTAAATGTATGCTTGCATGCATTAGTATAATGCATTAATATGCATGCGGCTGATTTGTTCCCATGTTCCATATGCGGCTCGCTATTGGCGTTCGCATGCAAGCAATGCCACAAGCATGCATTAATATAATGCAAGCAAAGCCACGTGGATTCAATGCAAGCATACATTAATATAATGCAAGCGAAGGCTTGCATTTGTATGCGGCCAATGGATTTCTCATGCGGCTCACTATTGTAACAATGATGACACATGCATTTAATGCATCTAACAATGCATTATATAAATGTGAATGCAATACATGCGGCTCACCATTTGTAAAAATGCCACGTGGGTTCACAATGCAAATATGCATGCAAACTACTGTAATATGCTAACACTTGCATGCATGAAATATGCATGCAAGCTTGCCAACCATACATTAACTACTTGTACGTAAATGCCAGATTGCATTTAGCATATGTATTAAACAAATGCACCTAACAAATGCAGTATACAAAATGCATTAAACAATTGCATTAAATTATAGATTAGAATATATGCATTAAAATATTGATTATAATGCATTGAATACATTAAATATGGAGTAACATGCAGCTGGCATGCATAATTGTAAAGCATTATAATACATTGAGTATGGATTCATGGGGCTGGCATGCATTATTGTAATGCATTATAATGCATTGAGTATGGATTTCTCATACGGCTGGTTAGCTTGGCAATACAAGCAAGATGCTAAATGCATTAAATAATACAATTAATATAAGGTGTTAAGAAATGCTAAGGTCCAGCAACTTTATTCCTATGCATTAAATGCTAAGGTGCTAAGAAATGCATTAAACAATGCATGCAGGCTCTTATGCGGCCAACCATTTATTTTAAGCATGCAACTAATACATTATTTAATGCATGCAATTGCTTAAGAATCTAATGCAAATAATCCATGCGGCTCTAACCAAGTGCCATATGCGGCCAACTAGAATTCCCATGCGGCCAGTTAAATAGCAAATTTTTATGCGGCTAGGAAATGGCCAATGGCCAACAAAATTTAATGGTCATGCGGCTCAGTGCTAAAATGTCCATGCGGCTCAGCAAAATTCCGTAGGTCAAATCTGGACCAAACGAAATTCTCTACAACATGGGATCATCAACTAGCAAAATATGCAAGTTTGATAGATAAAACTCCTGGAAATCGAAAATATCACAAGGCTAGATTTACAAGAATTTAACTATGGAAATAAAAAATGCTAAGTACTAAAGTGGGTTAGAAACACATGAGAAAGACAATGGAACAATAAAAATGGACTTCTTCCATGAAGCAAGATGCACTTGCCTAAACCTTCCCCTCTCAGGTTGGTGGAGAAGTAATGGTGGGGAAGAAGAAGAGTTAATGAGGAGATAGAATTGTGTGATGGGATATTTAATGAAGGTGGTGGTAGGTGGGAGTGGTTTGGTTCACATAAAATCTTGGAAAACCGAACCATACAAAACCAAGCTGAACCAAGTCAAGTCGGGCCGAACCAAACAAGGAGACATACAATACGGGTCTAAATATGTACACGTATTCCAAAATACGTAATACAAACAATGGTCATTACAGAGCTCACCAGAATTCTCTTCTTTGACTCTCCACTTCTTCGACAACCAGATCCGATCAATGATAATGATCACTTTTTTCCTCTCACATGCGCATTGGCGAATTATCATCCATCTTCCCTTATTGGACCATCAGTCCCATGTTCTGGGTGTGCGGGGGAAAGAGCTTATTGCCACTGTCCAACCCCCTTTAAGCGACTGAGACACCTCCTCATTTCGGACCTGTCGACTCGGTACATTGCTTAACCTTTCCCTTGGTTGTTTCAATTTTTTTCTACAAATATTGGTACTAATTAATGATAGTCTCTTTATCCCAAGGATGCCCTTGAATGCGTGGAGTGGACTGGATCTTCGCAACCGAAGGCAAGTTGCACCCTTCACCCCAGGCGAGTGGTCACTCACAACTCATAAAAGTACATTAAATTCAATTATAGAACTTACATTTAGTATAAGTTAGAGCCTAAAATTTAATAACTATGAATTTAACTGGTTGGCTAAGCACATGGATAACCCTCGGCTTCCATACTTTCCTTCGGAATAGTATTGTTAAGTCAAATAATGTTTGTAACTTAGCCTAATATACCTTACAATGCAAGATAGCTATATATCGTACCTGGCTTAACGTTACTTGACAGTACTATCCCTGCTTATTTTCTACATTTCCCTATATTTGGATATTACTTACTAGTTAATGTTGCTCGATAGCATAGTCCAATGTGTTAAGTTATCATTAGATCCTCATAGAATTATGTTGTTGTCTTTACATTAGTTGTACCTATACTTAATTGCTTTCATTCAATAGTGTAGAAAATGCCTTATTTTTCATAACTTTAGTCTAAAATAGTTACCTTGCATGCTTTAGACATCACACTCGTTGTATCCTTACTTGAGGTATGTACCCCTAATTTGACCTTGTGTATCTTACTAGTAGTCGTACACTTATTTACCATGCATGTTACTTCTTCTAGATAGATTGACTCATATATGCTTGAGATTACTAGCATAATATTGCATTCTTGTACTTGTGTTCTTTTCATTTATTTGGACTCTTGGTATCAGTTTGTTTGTGTGTCCGACGGGTTGCGTCGTGACTTGGATTATTGTGTGGATATGGGTTGTGAGTCTGGCGGGGTGCGCCGTTGATAGGGATTAGATATAAATGGGATATGGGCTTATGTGTGTATTTACCGGTGTGTGAACTTAGGAAAAACAAAGGAGACTCTGCCGAAATTTTGAGAAAATTTAGAATAAAAATGGATTCATTTCTTCAATATTTTGCCCTTTGTTTGAATAGTACTCACAATAATTTTACCTTGTTGGGTCTTATTTAATTAGTAATTAGAATTTCATGTTGATTGGTAGTTATAGCTTTCCTGACTTGTGTTATAGAATAGCTTGCATGATTCTTGATTTGGAACAGCTTGCCTGACTTGTGTAATAGAATAACTTGTATGACTTGTATTATTTAACAGCTTGCCTGAACCATAATTCTTGATGGTCTTCTATGATTTTGTAGTTTGGGACGACTTGTTTCCTTAGATGTTTAATATTGGCGTTTCACTACGATATATGTTTCATTATACACATCAATTTTGCGTATATGTATTATTTATATGTAGCTCATATGCAGGTATATTCGCGCGTAGGTATGATCCACATACTAAATTTATTAACTCTCTCATCTTTAGTTACATTGTTGTAACACCCTTGAATTTTTGTTATTTTTTATTATTTATTTGACTTAAATAGGATTTTTATGGAATTTTGTAAATACTTTTATTTAAATAGTATTTATAAAAGATGACCTTAGCCATGGTTAAGATTTGGAGTGCAAGATGACTAGAAATTTTGGCACGAAAAATATAGTCGTGTACTTTGATTAGTATTTTAGCCATGTTAGGGAAGGTAGAACCACATGTGTGTTCTAACGCGGAAAACCAGACCAAGTTGTGACTCGATCCCTATAGAAGATTTAATTATTTATATTAAGATCGTTGACTTTTAGGAGACCCGGTTGTACCAATTTAGCCCAAACTGGATCCGAACAAAACCCAAGCCATGTAGTGATGTGGTGTGCCAAAAGATATGAAGACGTCCGTGTCGATATTTTATGTGTGTTTGTCGTATTTTATCTTATTGCTCTGCTAAAATATGTTCTAAGTAATTGTTATATATATAGTAAAGATATCAATATATTGATATTAAGTGATGTTTGTTTAAAAAAATACGATGAATAGCTTAGTTATCCTTGTGTATTTTGGACTTTAGACTATATATAAGTGTATAAGTGCCTATTTAATAAATTGCACATGTGATTATTTATTATCTACAAAGGTTATATATACATATATACAAGTCACATATGCATGTATTTAGTAGATTTCTACTTACTAAATGGACTACTAAGTAATCCTATAAAAATATTTTTACTTGTATTACAATTGTTATTCTTTTACTAAATTAGTATATATTTTTGAAATACCAAAGCATTTTAAATATTTAGGTTCGATATATATATATATATATATATATATATATATATATATAATATATATATATAGAGAGAGAGAGAGAGAATAATGGAGGTGAGATGCCACCCTATGGTGGTGGCTACATGTACCCTCCATTACTATCATCATGCACCGAAAAGTGATGATAGCATGGGGGTGACATGTAGCCACCTCACCTCCCTTATTCTCTCTCTTCTCTCTCTCTCTCTCTCTCTCTCTCTCTATATATATATATATATATATATATATTTTTTTTTATATATCTATATATATATATATTCTCTCTCTATATATATATTTTTTCTATATATATATATATATATATATATATATATATATATATATATAAAATATATATATATTTCTCTCTCTCTCTATATATATTTCTCTCTTCCTCTCTTCTCTCTCTCTATATATATATATATATATATATATTCTCTCATATGAAGAGCTCCGTCCTGGCGATCGTGTAACCCTAGCCGCATCTTCTTGTCCACGATTCCGACTTGGCCTTAGGCCGAGCCGATGTCTCACGCTGGTGGAGACACTCGCACCATTGGCATCCAGATGGGTAAGACGTTCGCCGAGGCGGTCGTGGGGGCGACACCTTCGTCTCCCCCGCGATTCCAATCCGTGCTCCTTCGTTCCCGGGGGTACCGGTGATCTCCTTCTCTGAGGAGGAGGAATCCATCCTTGCGAATCCATTCCGGTTCGCTCTCATTGGAAAATTCTCTCACTCTCGTCCCTCCATGGACGTGATAAGGAAGGCTTTCATCACTTTCAAATTCATAGGTTCGGTTCACGTGGGATCCATAGATCCGAAGCACATCCTTATTCGACCTCAAGAGGAGGCGGGTTTCCTTCGCCTCCGATTGAAAGATCTGTGGTTTATTACAAGAGCTCCCATGAGATTGTTTCGATGGCATCAGGATTTTACTCCGTTGGAGGAATCTCCTCTGGCTCCAGTCTGGGTGTCTCTCCCAGGGCTGCCCATCCAATTCTTCAACAAAAATGCTGTATTCTCCCTTGCCTTGGGCATCGGTAACCCGTTGCGTCTCGATCGCGCGACTGAAGATCTAACACGCCCTAGCGTGGCCCGCGTGCTTGTTGAGATAAATGCTAGTAAAACACCTCCCCCTATACTGCATATTCAGTTATCCAATGGTAGAAAGATTTCACAAAAGGTAGAGTATAAGTCTTCCCCCATGTACTGCTCCTTTTGTAAGCACCAAGGTCATGTCAGGAGCTCGTGCAAGGCCCTTCAGAAGGAAAAGCAGCCAATGAGGGATCCCCCCTCACAACGTATGCATGCTCCTATAAATACTACAGTTACCCATGTGGTAGGTGAAAGCTCTCATCAAGCCATTACAGATGGAGGCGTTATTAATGTCCCCTATTAAATGAACATCCTTCGGATCCCAACAAAGTATTGACTGTGGCCCCCTACATGCCGCTCCTTCCGCCGTTCCCGAAGCTCCTACCAATCCTGATCTGCCTCCTCACACTCCTCCTGTGCAAGTCCCGACAAATCCAGAAACTCAACCCATACTAACGCCCACTGGTGACGGTTGTGATAATGATCTGGGTACGACGTCCGATGATCCTGCAGCTCCCTCCGACGGGACAGCCCCTTCCGTCATACCTGAAACAACTGAGGTTATCCCAACCTCCATTATTCCTTCTGCTCCCCAAACGTTTCTCCTGATTCACCTGAGAACGGTGTTGAGAGCTCAGATGCCCAGCACGAAGAAGGAGAGATTACTACCCAGGGCGCCTCATGGGCCCAGCAAGTTGAGGAAGAAGAATATCGTGCGGGTCTGCAAGCGGCTGGGCGTAAAAAAGTGCCGCCGCCACCATCATCTCGTGTCCTTCGCTCTGTAGCTAAACTCCCTCCAAATCCTCCCTCCTCCTCCTCCCTTAATGCTTGATATCCTACTATGGAATGTTCGCGGCATTACAACCCTACAACCATCAAAAGAATTAAAACTCTAGTTCGTATTCACAAGATCCAGCTCCTAGCTATTATTGAACCCAAGGTCACCCCAGACCAATTACACTACTATCAAATCAAGCTTGGTTTCCAGATGGCGATCTCCAATGCTAAAGGAAATATATGGGTATTCTGCAACAACCGTCCTTCTTTTGGCTGATTCTTCGGACCAGTCGCTTTCGGTCCTTTTCTCTCACCCTCTTCTTCCTGCGAACTCGTTGATCTCCATAGTTCATGGCAGCAACACCAAGGAGGGGAGGCGCTTCCTATGGGAGTCTTTGCTCAGTCTTCCAAACCGCTTTCACTGTCCATGGCTGATCGGAGGCGATTTTAATGCCATCACTTGTTCGGACGAGAAGTTTGG
This sequence comes from Iris pallida, assembly GCA_029216955.1. Classification (NCBI taxonomy): domain Eukaryota; kingdom Viridiplantae; phylum Streptophyta; class Magnoliopsida; order Asparagales; family Iridaceae; genus Iris; species Iris pallida. The sequence goes on from JANAVB010006281.1 coordinate 36,251, forward strand.
TGGCTTGCCCCCCAATGAGGCGTCCATGCAGGAGTTCAGGGAGTTTCAGCTCGCAGCAGGAGTTACTGAGGTTCCTTACTCGGGCAGCTACTTCACGTGGATGAAAATGGACACTGGTCCTGAGCGGCAAGGATCTAGACTCGATCGAGTCCTTATGGACAGACGGTAGTGGGACTTGGCCCTATCACGGTGTGAGCATTTGAATCATACTGAGTCGGACCACTCTCCCTTGCTCATGCAATTCCGTGCTCGTGCTGCTGTTCCTAAGAAACCTTTTAGGTTTCTTTCTTTCTAGACTGTTCACCATCGTTCCATCTCACTGTTGAACAGGCCTGGGTTTCGGTTCATCATCATAACCCCATCATCAATTTAGGATTGAGGCTTTCTGCTACTCGCAAGGCCTTATCGAGGTGGAGTCATTCTACTTTTGGTGATATCTTCCAAGCTGTCAAAGCGGCGGAAGACAGAGTGGTTGCCGCTGAAGTTGCCTTCGACAGTGATCCCTCTTCCCGTCCCGACCTAATGGCTGCACAGGCTCATCTCAAACAAAGAATCTAGATTGAAGAGGCATACTGGAGACAGAAGCCTCGGCTCAAATGGGACTTGCAAGGGGACAAAAATACAGGATATTTTATTCCTGTGTCTCTACTAAGCGTCGTCGTCTTCATATTCACCAACTTCGGGCCGATGATGGTACTATTGCTCGTGATTTGGAGGGTATCCAACACATTGCGAATACACATTATGAGAATTTGTTTCTCCCTGAGCCAGTCACGTCTGATGAGGAGTTCATGTCTGTGCTACCAAAGGTCATCAGTGATGAAGAAGGTGAAGCTCTTACGTTGAAGCCTGACATGGAGGTGGTTCATGCCACTATCAAATTGATTGACCTCCATAGTGCTCCTGGGCCCGATGGCTTTAATGGAGTATTTTTTATCAAGTGTTGGCACATCATTAAGGATGACGTTCTAGCAGCTGTTCATATGTTCTTCGACGGGTTCTCTTTACCGAAGATTATCACTAGCACTCTCCTTGTTTTAATCCCCAAGAACAAACATCCTGCTACTATCTCTGACTATCGGCCGATAAGCCTTTGTAATTTTGTCAACAAGTTTCTCCAAATTGCTTGCTAAAAGGTTGTCTCCTATAGACTCGGATCATTTCACCTGAACAAAGTGGCTTCATCAAGGGTCGGGAAATTGCGGACAACATTGTACTTGCCCAAGAGATGTTCAGTATGCTAGGCCGTGGCAACTGGGGTCGGAACGCGGCTATCAAGCTCGACATGAGCAAGGCATAAGATAGGGTTAATTGGAGATTCCTCCTCTCTACTGTTCGTAGGCTCGGGTTTAAGGAACTTGGATTACTATGGTTCTTCATCTTATGAACAATCTTTGGTTCTCGACATTGATCAATGGTAGCATGTCGGGCTATTTCCAAGACTTCCGAGGACTGCGCCAAGGAGATCCCCTCTCGCCTATGTTGTACGTGATTGCTGCTGAGTCATTGAGTAGAAACCTCCATCAATTGGATTCTATTCCTGGTTATACTCCTTTCTATCTTCTAGTGGATGTCCACGAGTCTCTCATCTCGCCTATGCAGATGATCTCTTGATTTTCTCGGGGGGGGGGGATAGACGATCTATACAACTTTTGAGGTCCATCCTACATAGTTACGAGCAAGTGTCGGGTCAGCTAGTAAACTCAACTAAATCGGCTATCTGTGTATCATCGGATTTCCCGGAGGACAGGGCTACTGCATTGAGATTGCTGACTGGATATCAAATTACACCCTCCTATTACCTATCTGGGGTGCCCTCTTATGACTGGTAGAAGGAACTCGGCTATGTTCGAAGAGCTCAAGAGAAAGTTCACAGCCGTCTCGAGGGGTGGCACAACAAGACGTTATCACCGGGGGGTAAGCTGATTCTGATCAAATCAGTTTTGTCTTCCATCCCTATTTTTTGTCTTACAGCGAGTAATCCTCCCGTGAGTGTCCTCTCACAACTTGAAGCTATGTTTAGCGAATTCCTTTGGGGTTCGAAGGATGGGAATCGGAAGCATGCATGGATCGGTTGGAATCAGATCGCTCGTCCTCCTGAAGAAGGGGGCATTGGAGTCAGGAGACTCAAGGAAGTGTTCGATGCATTCACTGTGAAACTCTGGTGGAAATTGCGGACTCAAGACTTGCTCTGGACTTAGTTCATACGGGCTAAATATTTTTCGCACTGTCACCCTAATCAGGTCATTGCACAATCTAATTCTTCTCATATTTGGCATCGGATCCTAGCAGGAAGTGACCTTGATGAGAGTTTTCAGTTGATCGAGGAGGATGGTGATAGCTTGCGATGGCTACCTGACAATAGTTTCTCAGTTTCTTCAGCTTGGAGGGCGACTCATCTCACTTTTCCAGTTGATCTTAGATTCAAAAACATCTGGAGTTCTTGCATTTCGTCCAAATGGTCGGTATTACTTTGGCGCATACTACTTGACCGACTTCCTACTAATGATCAGGTACAAAGGATCGGGTTCCACCTTGCCTCGAGTTGTCACTGCTGTGGCCCTAACTCTGAGACCATACAGCATATTTTTTCGAAGGCGACTTGGCCAAGTCTGCATGGGGTTCTTCCCAGTCTCTTCTCAGGATCCGGGGTCGGGCTTCCAACTTGGAAGATTGTTTCCGTCTTTGGTGGAGGAGGAATAATCTACACTTAAAGCAAATCTTTGTTGGGGCGATTTGTTGGGTTTTATGGAAAAACTGTAACAAATGGAGATATGAGCAATACAGGTTCAATGGGGAACAAGTCTGTTACGAGATCCAAAGACAAGTCGCTAAAGCAACTCTCGCTTGCTCGCATGGGAAGAAGAAGACCTAGTTTGTATTTTCGGTTTTGGGCTCTTGTAACTTTTTGACTCTTCTCTTCCAATAAAAAGTTCTGTTTGAATTATATAAAATCTATTAATATATATATATATAATATATATATATTATATATATATATATTATATATATATCTATATATATATATATATATATATATATATATATCTATATATTATATATATATAAAATATAATATATATAGTACAGAATGTATATGTGAACAGTACCTAGTACTGTCACCTTCCCTAACTGGGAAAGACCCGAGCATATATACAGACTTTTACATTATTTGAATCAAATACAAATAAGTAGTAAACCTCATTAAATCTCACAGAGATTTTTCCTAATCAATCTCGACAAGATTCTCCATAATCCCAACCTGAATTCATATCCAAATCTACACGGAATTGGATTTAAAGAGGCTGATATATATTGTGAAACCTCTTCTAGAACCTACCCATATCGATACTTCGACGCGGAGACACCCCGAAGATCTCGCGATACTTCCCTGGCCCTTCACGCCACTCCTGCACTTTCTGTATGACTGCCGAAGGCCGCGGGACACGGCCGAGCGCAAAAAATTTGTAGAGCAACAACAGCGGGTACAGCCGCATTAGTCAACACTTATTCACGGTCAGTTTCTCCCTATCCGTTCAATCAAATTTGATCCATAAAATATTATGCGTATCTAGTTTACCCTCTTTAACTCCTGTTAATTAGATTATTACGATGCATGTTCATTCGACTGTAAATCGAGTTCGAAAACTCGAAAAAATAGTTTTCTGAAATATTGAAATAGGGACAAAACAGTTTCACCCAGTTTGGAAGGCTGTTTATGAGCAACCAGATTAGAAATTCTTAAAATTTTAAATAGGTTTTTAGTCAATACATACAGCTTCAAAATGCTTTTTATAGTTTTTACTCTCATTAAGTTTTCAGGGAGAAATCTGTTTCCAAAAATTAGGAAAAACCTATGAAAAACTGTTTTAAAAATTTAGAAATCATCGATACGGAATGCATCCCACCAAATCGGACCACTTTATCGTATACCAATTGCATTGAAAGACGCGTATGTTATACCTAGACGTGTAGGTTTTTGTGAAAGTTGATTTGGACTTGCGTGCACGCCAGAATCAACCCATATCTGTCAAAAATCTCCGTATCGATCTCTTTGCAAACTAGTCAATTACTTTGTGCACGCTTTTCACCTCGAGACAAAACTTACACCATTGGGACCATGTCATTTTCTGGTCCTGTGAGCCAAGTTTGGTCCGTTTCTGAGATGGTTGACCAGAACGCTATTTGCCGGGCCCACGATCCGACTCAACTAGCAAATTTGTGCACGGCCCACCGGAATCCAACTTTAGACATACAGTTGTTCGTATCATCAAATCAGACCCGTAAACATATAGTTTGATGATTTAAACACCATAGGTATTTGCACACCTTTCGGTACAAAGCGGGTCCAACGATAGACGCTGTTTGGTTCGAAATTACCGTTTTGCCTCTGTGTCCAGAATTGGACTTTTGGGCATACAAAATTAGACATTGCTTTATGACAAACACGTTGGTGATGTCTGTTTCAGCATCCGATGTCGTTTGCAGAAGTTGGACTTTTTTGGCCATTGATTAATTAGTTGGTTCTACGTGCTACACCAGGCAAGTACCCATTGCTAAACTTTACAGTATTTACATGTTTTCTATACTGCTAGTCTTTTATGTCTCATTGGTTACATATTTCTCTTATGCTTCATGTCATGGTTATTTTCTAGTTTTACGTGCACGTAGACTGTTACTCTTTTTCTATATTACTTGCCCTATTTTTCTTATCATGTTCATGGATAGTGATAGTATTGCTTTGCCTATTCCATGATCCATTAACCTATTTGACCTGGACTTGACTTGGACTTGATATGTTTGACCTGACTTGATTGACTTTTAGTTTTAGGCGAGGACCTTGTTATAGACGTGACTATACCTGACCACTCTCAATTGTTAGCAACCCACCGGGCTGCGATTGAGACTAACTATAAGGTTGTTAGCGACCACCAGGCTGCAATCTATCGGGCCATTAGCAACCACAGGGCTATGATTTACCTTGATTTACTTGTAGTCATATTTATTAGCATAATTCTTGAGGCATGTCATTTCTTTATGTTTTATTTCCAGTACTGTACTGTCTTCAGTCTTATTTTCTTATATCATTTTTCTATCTATCATTGCATGTTTAAACTGTCAAAGTAGGTTTGTATATTATGTGTCTTGCTAGTCCCCTGAGGACCTGGTGATCTCTCCAGGCTTAGTTAGAGACCAGGTTTCCCAGAGGTTTATGGTACTGGAGTGGAGACAGGTGACGTACCTTCGCAGGAGGATGAGATAGTGGCTGATGACTTCTCTTAATCTATGATATTTCTTTATTTTAGACTTGTTATATATTTCAGCATATTTGTAGTTAATTTTTATTTCATTACTCTTACTATGGTTTCGGATGTCTTACCCGCACAGTTATTATTTCTATTTCATGTTCGACAGATCTTCTTATTAGTATCATTTTATTGGACTTGATTTTATGTCTCATGATTCTGTTTGGATGAGATTAGCCGTGACCTGTGACTTGTATTGCATTGCTGGATTGTTATCATAATTTACAGCTAAGCATTTCGCTAATGGGCTTGTTATCATAATTTACAGCTTAAGCATTTCGCTAATGGGCTTGCTTTGAGATTTGGCCCATTGGTGCAGTGGCATGTACAGTATGCTGGTCCTATACGTATTTTGGGACTGGGGCATTACATATTTTTGTTGTGGCCCATGTAGGTCAACGTTAATCACTTCAGTTATGTTACTGTACCGATGTGAGCCTGTAAATAGGATAGAAAAGACCTATAGGATCTCATCCACAAACTTGATCTCCTTTCTTGATTCCATTTTTGAATTCTCGTTTGATTGCCTTGAATTACATCTTTCCTAAATCATTTCCTACCACGAACCTTATTTCTCGTGCGATAGAATTTAGGAAAATGACTCGTCCTAGGTATATGCTCCATTAATTCAGTTATTATTAGCTAAACTCTCATAATTGGGTAGCAAGACTCACCACCTAGCATCCATTGTCCTTATGACCCATTAATGAAATACAGTTGAATGGCAAGTTTACCTAGACTTAGAGTTTAGAGGTCTATATCCCATTTGGTCGACCAAAGCCTTAGATAAGAAGGTACTAGGACAACTATAGAGACACAAACACCGGATGAGCCTTAGATTTTGATGAACTTGAACTACTTGTACTTTCTTTCAAATCATAATCTCGCATACTTATATTTTGGACTATCTTGACTGATGCTGCTGTTATAGCCTAGTTTTGCAAGCATATACTTTTATTGAGATTGTTTAGGACATATGTTTTATTGTGGACGCCCACTAACATATTGTCTAATTAGAATCGGTATACTATGGTCTGGTCAATCATGGTGCACTTGGTTCGCTCTTCATATAACAATTCTACGAGGATTGAGATATTGTTGATTTAGCTTATTAGACATATACTTGCCCTCGAGACAGGTCCGAGCATATCGTATTGGTTAAATAATTGTACTAATACGAGCTTCTGTATAGGAATCTACCAAAATAGGATCTCATCTGTAACTGCTTTACAACTTTCTTTTGAACTATTCAATTGCCTTTGAAACCCTATATTTGTATTCATTCACGTCCTCCTTGAACTCTTATTTCACATATTTCGGAAAGACAAACCCTCGTGCTTGAGGAAGGATATCCACATAGACCACTCACCGACCAGGCGACGCAGTTTGCGTAGACGAGATAGCAGGCAGCACAATGACCCGGAAGGACCTTTGTCATAAGGATTGAAGATGGATCATCAGCACATGGAGCAATTGAAGGTAATAACTCGAAGTTTTATGATAATGATAGAGACAAAGCACACTTTAAAGACATCTTAGAACCATAGACATGTTTTCCTTTACCCTAGTGAGTTATTTAATTTCGAGGACAAAATTTTTTAAGGAAGATAGAATGTAACACCCCTAAATTTTTAAAATGATTTTTTGTTATTTATTTGACTTAAATAGGGATTTTATGGAATTTTGTAAATATTTGTATTTAAATAGTATTTATAAAAAGATGACATTAGCCATAGTTAAGATTTGGAGTGCAAGATGATTAGAAATTTGGCACGGATAGTGTAGTCGTTTGCTTTGACTAGTGTTTTAGCCATGGTAGGGAAGGTAGAGCCATAGGTGTGTTCTAACCAGAAAAACCATGCCAAGTTGTGACTTGACCCCTATGATGATTTAATTATTTATTATTAAGGTTATTGACTTTTAGGAGATCCGGTTGTACCAATTTAGTCCGAACTGGATCCAAACCAACCCCAAGTCCATGTAGTCATGCGGTGTGCCAAAGAGTTCGTGTCAATATTTATGTGTGTATGTGTCATTTTTTATCTTAATGCTCTACTAAATATATTATCTAAGTAATTGTTATATATAGTAAAGATCTCAATATTATTGATATTAATTGATATTTGTTTAAAAAATATGATGAATAGTTTTCTTAGTTATCCTTGTGTATTTTTGGAGTTTACTATATTATGTGTATAAGTGCCTATTAATAAATTGCACATATGATATTTATTATCTACAAAGGTTAGTATATATGCATATATACAAGTCACATGCATGTATTTAGTAGATTGTTACTAATTGAATGGACTACTAAGTAATCCTATAAATATTTTGTTACTTATTTACAATTTTTATTCTTTTACTAAATTAGTATGTATTTTTGAAATACCAAAGCATTTTAAATATTTAGGTTTGATATATATATATATATATATATATATATATATAGCTAGTATAGAATGTATATGTGAACGGTACCTAGTACAGTTCACCTTCCCTAACTGGGAAAGACCCGAGCACATGTACAGACTTTTCCATGATTTGAATCAAATATAAACCAGTAGTAAACCTCATTAAATCTCCCAGAGATTTTCCTAATAAATCCTGACTAGATTCTCCATAATCCCAACCCTAATTCAAATCTAAATCTATAAGGAATTAGATTTAAAGAGGTCGTAATATATTGTGAAACCTCTTCAAAAAACCTACCCACCCTCAACACTTCGACGCAGATACCTCCCCAAAGATCTTGCGACCTTCCTTGGCCCTTCACGCCGCCCTGCACCGCTTGTGTGATTGCCGGAGTCAGGACAAGGCCGAGCGCCAAAATTTTGCGCAACAATAACAACGGGTACAGTCGCAATCACAGCAATCAATACTTATTCATGGTCAGTTTTCTCCCCATCTTTTCAATCAAATTTTCATCCGTGAAATCCTACGCGTAATCTAGTTAACCCTCTTCAACTCTTGTTAATTGGATTATTACGATGCATGTTCGTTCGACTGTAAATCGAGTTCCAAAACTCGAAAAATAGTTTTCTGAAATATTGAAACAAGGAACAAAACAGTTTCACCTAGTTTTGGAAGGTTGTTTATGAGCAACCGATTAGAAATTCTCAAAATCATTTTGAATAGGTTTTGAGTCAATATATACAGCTTCAAAATGTTTTTTGTAGTTTTTACTTTCATTAAGTTTTTAGTGAGAAATCTGTTTCCAAAAATTAGGAAAAACCTAGAATTTTTTTTGAAAATTTAGAAATTCACCGATACGGAGTACGTCCCGCCAAATCGGACCACTTCGTCATGTACCAATTGCATCGAAAGACGGGTACGGTATACCCGGATGTGTTGGTTTTTGCAGAAGTTGATTTGGACGTGTGTGCACGCCGGAATCAACCCGTATCCGTCAAAAATTCTCGTATCGACCTCTTTACAAACTAGTTAATTACTTTGTGCATATTCGTCACCTCGAGTCGAAACTTGTGCTATTAGAACCGTGTCATTTTTTTGGTCCTGTAAGTTTGGTCTGATTCTAAGAAGGTTGACCGGACGCTATTTTGGTGGGCCCGCGATCCGACTCAACGAGCGAATTTGTGCACTGCTCACCAGAACCCAACTGTGGACATACGGTTGGGTTCATATCATCAAATCAGATCCGTAGACATATAGTTTGATGACTTTAGAGATCGTAGGTATTGGTACACTTTTCGGTATAAAGCAGGTCCAACGACGGATACTGTTTGATGAACTTGAATTACTTGTATTTTCTTTCAAAAATGAAAATTTTGAAACTGGTGCCATCTAAATGGCACAAAAAACCAAAAAATGAAGTTGGGTGCCGTATGTGATGGCACCAAAAAATTAAGTGAAGTTTGGCGCCATATGTGATGGCGCATAGTCCTAAAATGGTTTTGGGCGCCATCTGTGATGGCGCCAAGATTGCTTTTTCTTTTGGCATCGTTGGTGATGGCACCCGATCCTTTTTTGGGAAAATTTTTGAAAACTCTCCCCTTCTACGTAAATTATCCTAATCTTCTAACCCTATATGAAATTTTTTGTATTTTGGTTGATCCCATACAGACAAGCGCTTGAAGGGAACTATAATAACCGAGCCCTTATTATTGGAGGTTAATAACCCAGGAGAAACCAAGATAGATTGACATTGCTAGTGACCTTTCATATAGATAAGCTGGTGTTCTAAGCGACAATCTGCATGCACGGTGTCGGTCTCATCAAAGAATAAGCACAACACAAATTGAGTTAAGAAGGTGTGCATGGTTTGCAACACCAGTATGAAGCCTAAGATTTGGCTATAACAAGGACATGTGCTTCGACACGAGATGTGGCGTCGAGTATTAAGTTGTTGGCATAGAGTTGCATAAGTCAGATTTGAGTCACCTCGAGGTAAGTCGGGAAGGTCCAAAACACAAAGTTGGTTAAGTCATGCTAAGTTGCGAGGCATGGCCTTATTGTTGAAGCATGAACCGAGTTTATGGCACGATCATGTTATTACGTCTTGAAGTATGCTAGAAAGGTAAATACGAGTCAACACGTTGATGTTGTTGGCACGAGAACGGTCTAGAGATACAAGGATAAGTAAGTTATCAATGCGATGTCACGTTGATGGTCTAGAGACTCAAAATAGGTCAGGCGTCTATGTCCAAAAATCGATCCTAAGGCAATAGAAAGACAATCATAAAGGGATTATATTGCACAAAGTAAATGAACGTGTTGGTTTTGTATTGATGGAAGATGAGCTCATACCACCAGTATAGTTGAGTACTGCCACCCACACAGTATTTATGTACAGGCATAAGTAGAAGATTGTTCGGCGCGAACCTCGTTTGGATGCGTCGAGGCACAGTGTTTCTTGGCATTTCGAGGCTTGCGGACACATAGAGTCTAGACTTATACAGGACATAATGTATGGACATCGCCTATCTGAAGCATCCGCTGGCTTGTCAAATTATAATGTGAGATGGGAGAGAGCCGAATGATTGTAATCAGAGAGAAAAATGAGCTTGGGTGATTGTAATCTCGGCTTCACACCTTTGTAATTTTATCTCAAGTATCAATAAAAGATTTAATTTTGTTCTAATGCTTGTGTTGCCTTGTATATTCAATATTTCTGCTTGGAACTTCTGTGCGACGATCCCGTTGCAAGCTGTTGTAATCAGTCGTTTTAGAACCCGACTTGCACGAGGCAACCTAGGCTTTTGTGGCATCACGTCTTAGTGAGGACGATCAGTCCTACGAGACCGGTGAGTGACATAATAATATCAGAGCACAGCTTTACGTCCTTGGACTTTTGATTGAATTATGTACTCTGATGGCTTCGTATTAATTGTCGTTTCTGTAAATTGATAACGTTGGTGCGCTCTCTCTCAATGTTCTACGGGATGTCCATGCAATAAGTCTATATAATTTGTAAATCGTATGAGAATAGTTTTAAAAAAATCAAAAGTGGGTTCACGTAAATCACGGTTGGCTAAGTCGGGCTGGGCATATACACCAAGAATTGCGCCGACCTTAGAAAAGACGTGTACGAAATTTGAATCTTATCAAAATATGAATGAGTTTGACTTGATTCATAGAATACATGATGCCGATCGATATGGATGCCATCGAACGATAATATCGTCAATACGATATAGTGATGAACGTGCTTGAAATTGAGGAATGGTTCAAACGGAGATTCAAAGTAATTGATTGTGATTCGAACGATTGTTTCGAGGATTTGTCGAATAACTTCATCCTTGAGTGGTGTAAGGGATAGCCTTAGTGATGTCGATCGATTGATGATGCAGAAAGCCAACGAGTCTATCACCAAGTGATGATTATGCAAAGCCTTAGAAAGAGTGTTTCAAGATGGTCATGACTTGATAGCTAGTATGAGTTTGATTCGAACGACGACGAGAAAAATGACGCACTTCGACAGGATTGCATCAATTATGAAATGAAAAATGATCGAGTATAAAGATTAAATCGAGGAAAAGTTAAGGTGAAACGAACGGATGACTCAATCGAGAAAATCGATATAAATCGTATACGAAAGGTTAGCACAATGGGAAGATAGCGTACATGATAAAGTTTGATTTTGAAGTTACGAAAGTGACTCTAAGGATGAATGAAATCGCTCGATGACTTGAGTTAGCATAGTACAATACTATCTGAGAAGTGAATAGGAGGATTCTATGTTCAAAGTTTAGAAATTGGAGTAATGCGAGCTTGGGTAAAAAATCTCGTACAATTAACTTTGGTTTGACCTTAGATTGGGGTCATGTTGATATTATTGTTTGGGAACGGTAATTCCAATACTGATGGATGATGGACAGAGGATTTATCAAACATATTTGAAGAGATAGACTATGCGAATTTCTAGTTTGGACGTACGATAACGATATCCCAAGAATTGGGTTGAGCGAAACATATGGTAGATGGCTTTGTTGAATGACTCGGCCCCCTAGATTGAACTCTGAGAATACGAATAGGAGGATTCTATGCTCAAAATTAGAAATCGGAGTGATGAGAGCTTGGTAGAAAATCTCATACTATCAACTTTGGTTTGACCTTAGGATTGGGGTCAGTATTGATATTATTGTTTTGGAACGGTGATTCCAATACTGACTTATGACTTTAGCCTATAGAGATGACCTAGCGGTTAGGCAAGACATCCTTGTTTCGAGAGTTAGCATCGTGCGATGATCTTGAGGATTAATAGAATACTGGTGGATAGAATGATTCAAGAATATGAAACCCTACTCATGAGGCTTAGCTGAAATGCAAATATTTCAGGGATGCCTGAATATGTACATGATCCGACTCGAGTGGGAATGGCATATTCTCTATCACAAGGCTTGGTTTAAATGCATGTATTTTGGGGACGCCTTAAATATGGGTACGATCCAACTAAGTGATATGTTCAATTCAATGAGACTAAAAGAACGGAAGGGTATCGAGGATTTTGTGATTGTGTGTTGCGAAGAAAATATTGATGTTTTGCAATCATTGGATTCAAATGAACTTGAATGTTGATTGATCCGGTGGTTTACCCTAGAACTAAATTTATTGTATGTGTGAACCATTGATATTGAATCAAGTTATAAGTCGATAATGTACTTAGTAAGTTTCGAGAACGAAACTTTTTTTGAGTGGTGTATATGTAATATCCCGTCTCGCTCAGCTCAATTAGAGGAATCAAATGCCAATAGTGTTCGGACTTAGCCATGCCATGGCTTGCTCGAAGTCCTTCTCGGTCGAGGCAACTACTCTCAGGTGGGTGGCTTCGGTGAACTTGCCTCAGCTTGGCCTTCACACTAATAAACAAAGTTTTCAAATACAAAAGTAGACTTAGATAATAAAGAGACGAATCCACATAGCTAAGGGAATAATCCCAAGTTGGGTCTGATTGAGTAAGAATATGGAAAGGTCCTACGGTCGGCTAGAAATGTGCACGGCAAGCTTTCAAATAACACTTGGCCCTTCGTCCTGTGGCTTGGAAGAATGAAAGTTAGCCTAAGTTGCCACAAAGCTATGACACAGATTAAGTTGCAAGGCTTGGCATAGCCTCCGTTCGTCCCACGGATTAAGTTGTTGTACGATTGAGTTAGGCAGAAGTTATGTTGGCTAACAAGTCATACCATGCACCGTCACCCACTTTCTGTGGATGTTGAAGTCACATAGCCCACGATCTCAAGGCTCGTCATATAAACTATGACTTGGGCAGTAGTGTCGCATAGAACACAAGTTGGATTAAGGCACGAGCCACGGTTGGTTCAAGGATAAGTATGCCATGGTCTATGGAACATGTTTGCTTAAGTTGGAAGGCTATGTAGTAGTCGTTCCCTGGGTTTTAAAAGAATGAAAAAGTTCACGTGACCGTTTATAGCTGAGACCGATCTCGTGGCTTGGGAGTCTCTCAGGAAGTATGGAAACCATGGTCTTGATTAAAGAAGAACATTATTGAGTCATATGGTGTGTTTAGGTAGGCACCATTTCATGGTCATTGACAACTTGTGCACAAGGCATAGTCTTCTCGATGATCGTCGGGGTGCCAGGATCATATCGGCCCAGGAGAAGCGTTTGGCGCAGCAAGATGCTGGATTTATCGCAAGGAGATTCGGGACTTCCATGAGCTAATTACCCTGGATGATTCACCGTCTATCCTAGCGTACCACATAGGAGGGCTTCCATGGGACAGCTACCCGTGTTGGATGATCGTCGTCTATCCTTAGCCAAAGTCCAAGATAGCTTGACATTGCTATGACCTTTCATATAGATAATCTGGTGTGCTAAGCGGCAATCCGTATGTACGGTGTTGGTCGAATCAAAGAATGTACAAGCACGACACAAATTGAGTTAAGAAGGTATGCACGGTTGCAATACCAGTATGAAGCCTAAGATTTGGCTACAGCAAGGACACGTGCTTCGGCACGAGATGCGTCGAGTATTAAGTCGTTGGCACAGAGTTGCATAAGTCGAATTTAAGTCGTCTCGATTAAGTCAGGAAGGGTCGTAAGGCAAAGTTGGTTAAGTCATGCTAAGTTGTGAGGCACGGCCTTGATGTTGAAGCACGAACCGAGTTTATGGAACGATCATGTTATTGCATCTCAAAGTATGGATAGAAAGGCAATCACGATTCGATACTTAATGTTGTTGCAAGAACGGTCTAGAGGCACAAGGATAAGTAATTTATCATACGATGGGCACGGTAATGGTCTAGAGGCTCAAATAGGCAAGGCATCTCTGTCCAAAATCGATCATAAAGCAATAATAGAAAGACAATCATAAGGGATCATATTGCAAAAATTAAATGACGTGTTGGTTTTATATAGGTGGGCGGGAGTTCACACACCATACAGTTGAGTACAGACACCCACACAGTATTTATGTGCATGCACAAGTAGAAGATCGTTTAGCGCGGAGCTCGCTTGGATGCATCGAGGTACGGAGTTTCTTGGCGCTTCGAGGCGTACGGCAGCATGGAGTCTGGACTTATATGGGACATAATGTATGGATATCGCCTATCTAAAGCTTCCGATGGCTCGTCAAATTATATTAAGAGATGAGAGAGAGCCGAGTGATTGTAATCTCGGCTTTGCGTCTTTGCAATTTTATCTCAAGTATCAATAAAGATTTTGATTTTGTTCCAATGCTTGTGTTGCCTTGTATATTCAATATTTTCTGCTTGGGACTTCTGTACGATGACCCCATCGCAAGCTGTGTAATCGACCGTTATACCTGCTTTGCACAAGCGCAACCTAGGCTCGTGCGGCATCATGCCTTAGCAAGGACGATCGGTCCTACGGGACCGAGACGTGACAAAAGGTGTATAAGAAATGCTTAGAAAAGTTTTGCAAAAAATTTAAGGGTGATCATGTGTCTTGTATAGCTCTTTGTAAATCGTCTGCCCCTAGTAGTGAGCTAGAGCTCCAATATGTTGAACAGACTTTAATAGAAGGAGAACAGGTTGTGGATATTACTAATGACGATCTTATAGAGACCAGAGAGTATTGGACGAAAATATTAATAATTTACGTCGTTGATGCACAACCTTTATATGGTACCTGCAAGCTTTTCCTCCTCATGAATGACGCCTGAAGGTAACATTGAGTTCTTCTCCCGAGAGAACGGGTTCTACTTTGTTCAATTCTTCCTATTTGAGGATCTGGTTAGAACCCTTGAAGGTGGTCCTTGGTGTTTATTGGTAGATTGGTGGTGCTCAAGCATTGGTCTTCAGTATCTTCCTTTAAGAGAGACGGTCTTTCATCTGTCTTGGTCTGGATACACTTTCATTTGGCTACCCTCCTACATATGGAGTATGGCCATGATAATAAAAATGGCTAGTATTATTAGCTCTCCTATTTGTACTAATCTCCCTACTGCTAAGAGGACTCTCGCCCACGTCTTTGCAGAGATTGAGGCCTTAACCCCTCCCGGAGAAAATTAAACTCCATTTACCTAGCACCGCTATAATATATCAAGCAGTGGAGTAACAATGGGTGCCCCCGGCTTGTATGTTGTGCAATAGCTTCGGACATACGATAAGTCTATGCTCTAATGAGAGCACTTCATGGTCAAGGTCAAAGGATACCAATAATGACGAGGAGAGACAGGATGGACATGAAGGTGACTTCAATGCAGGCGATGACCAAGAGAGAGAGACAATAATACTCTTGAGAACCAAAGGGAGGGAATAGTCATTTCATTAGGATGAACTCTCTCCCGTCAATCCCAAGGCACTCTAGGATGCATTCTGCTCCTACTCAGGATAATGGAGATGGGACGAAGGTTATAGAAGGGCAAGGACAACAACTTGTTGTTCTTAACCCTATCTAGATGAAGAAGTTATAGATGAAGGCATAAGAAGCTGTCACAACCCGCACCCACTTTTTGGATTGCAAGTGCATGTCCAAGTCCAACCTACGCCACAGTGTTAGCGGTAGTACGTTGTCTATACCGCAATAAACAAGTGATAATAAAATATTCTTTATTTGCTCATTCACAAAATTAATTTAAAGCATTTAAAGATTACATTGGAATGAAATACAAGGTCTCACAAAATAAAAAACAACTAACTCAACTATCTACTAGTCTTTTAGGGTTTTGGCCTTCAATTACACCCGTATCTCCCAATGCTAGGAGTAGCTGCGACTAACCTGAAAAATTGGTTTCCAATCAGGAATAGAACGAGTACATTCTAACAGTTCCAATAATTGACAAAGTATATAAAAACAGTAAATATACGAAATATATGATGGGTGGATAAACAGAGAATCATGTTATGAAACATGTGAGTAAAAGCAGAGAGTATGGTAATAAAGACAAAAAATAATATGAACAACAATAACAACTGAAATGGAACAGTAATGTATAGCAAGGCTACATCTAACTAGTGAGTTGAAATACCACTTCTGACATGTGAACAACTAAAGGGTAAATCTGAACAACCGCACGTGTCGTGTGCGGCTACTATTCTCCATGTAAGACAAATAAGAATTTTCTGGGTAGTTCACATATCTACTAAAGTATTTTCCCGTCCGACTAGTACTCATGGATTCAAATAGGTCATGAAAATGGTAATACATCAGTCACAAAAAAATCATGTAAAGAATAACTACTACATCGTGGAACCATCGTGTCGAGAATCAACAGAAAATCAATTAAGATAATACTAAATACACGAATCATAGAAATTATCAATATAGAAACTATCAGAAAATGTACTCGTTTGGGTTCCTTTGCTGGTAAGACAGATAACACCATTGCGTTCAGAGTAGTCCAGTTGGCTAGGGTCAAGGCGAAGGATTTCAGAAATTCGCAAGAAATTATAAAACACAATCGGTCACGATCGAGGATGGTCTATGAGGGAATTTGATTTTGAAGAGTAATCATATTTATTATAACTTTTGTAAATACTCAGGCAATTTTATGAACAAATTTTTAGAAGCAAATAAGTATCTAAAACCTCTTTTTAAGAAAATAGTTATAATACCATATATAAAACTTTATTGAATAAAACCATTAATATAAGTTTAGAATTAATATAAAGAAAACTATATATATATATATATATATTTATATATATTATATATATATATAATATTATATATATATATATATATATAAAAAATATATATATATATATATAATATATATATATATATTCCAAAATAAAATACTATTAATAACAAGAATAATAATTTTAGGAATAATATCAATGATATTTTTATTAAACTAAATACATAATAATAAAGAAACATAGTATGGTATTATTAATCAATAAATTATAACAACATAACTTAATAATAATTATAAGTGATAATAACAATATACATACATATTTATGGATCCAACCCTCAAAATGGAATTAAAGCGACACCTCAAACTATTAAAACGTAATTATATATATACATATCATTTTAACCCAAAAAAATCCTTTTGTATAAGGCCCAAAATAAAAGATTTTAATAGACTTATATTATTATATTTCTAAACTACTATATAAATAAGCCCAATAGTCCACATAAATATTAACCAACGTTTTTAATACCAGCCCAAAATATTGAAGCCCAACATTTGATTAAGCCCATTTATCCGAAGCTCAAATATAAAATAAGCTCAAAATATTTTCAAAAATATTAAGTTAAAATATTTTGGCTTAAGCCCAAATCCATAACTCTCCACAGCCCACTAAAACAAAAAAATCAAAATAAAAAAGAAGGAAATCCTTTCTTTCTCCAGTCCATAACTTAACCCAACAATCTGGCCCAATCCACTACTAGCAGCCCATCAAAATAAATAAAAACATAACCAAATAACGTAAAACAAAGAAAAGAAAGAAAGAGAGAGTGTGTGTCTCATTTCTTTGAGAAAGAAAAAAATGAGGTGGTGACTCACAGAGATTAGCTGCTGGATTTGGGGCGCTGTGATTCTAACCCCACTTTTCCTATTTTATGAATTTTAGAAAATTCTTAGTATTTTTTATAAATATATTCAAGCTTTGTTTTATTATTTATAATTCATGGATATTTGGAAAAAGGTTTTACTTGAATACCATGGTTAGTTAATTAATCAATTGGGAGTAACCAACCTAGAGTGGTCCTCAAATCCTAACAACCATCCTAACACTTTAACGACTTTCCTAACAACTTTTTGGGAGTAATCTGCAAATAGAAAATTGGGGGGGGGGATCTAATTGCATATAACCCATCCTTCCTTCCTGTATAAATGAAGAAGAGGAGAGAGAAATAGCAGGGCTCATTTTATTTCACTCAGTTCAACTCCAGAGGAGCTCTTCTTCCCCAAAATATTTTTTCCCCTAAATTATTGTATGAGCTTTTCCTTTGCTTGTGAGAGCTTGCTCTCACATGCATAGTAAAGTTTAGTCCTACATTGGAAAAGCATCATGAGGTATCTCAATATATACTTTCTATGTGTTATTGAGATATGCTTATGGGGTGGTGACCCTAAGGAAGAACCATATGGGTGATTTTACTAGGAGGTATGTCACGACCCGCACCCGCTTTTCGGACGCGAGCTCGTGAGCAAGCCAGCTACGCATCGAGCGGACTCCAGCCCATCTCGAATACGTAACGCTTTCAAGGCTATGGTTTACTGCCAAATCATGGCAATACAATCTATATCTCAATCCACAATAAATGTACGAAACACGAATGAACACTATGGGTCGTGGTCTGTAGCCCACTAGCATAAATGCCCGATAAGACTCTAAAGGAAATAACAAGAGTATAAAACTGAATCAAGAAACTGGATAACTCATGACAAGGTATGAAAGCACGAGCGGATAATAAACATGATAACGATACCTGAATCCAACAAGCGCATCATCACATCTGTCATCCAGAACTACTCGCTAACTCCATGCATCCGCTAAACCTGAGAATCATCAGGTCCTCAGAGGACATAGCAAGATACATAATATATGCCTATCTAGCAGTTTTATCATGCGCAAGAGGATAAATAAGAAAATAGGAACACCAAATGAGTACGAATATGAACACGAACACAACACAACACGAAACTAGAACAACTACGCATAAATGAACTGCCGGATGAACGATACACGAGATCAATGGAAGAACCAAACCCTCGTCCCGAGTGTGGACTCACGGGTTTGAACTAATCACTAACCCTTGTCCCGAGTGTGGACTCTCTGGTTAGCTCATGGGAAGGCACCCTCATCCCGTGTGTGGACTCTCTGGTGCAATTGGTCAACCCTCATCCCGAGTGTAGACTCTCTGGTGCCAATGATCACGACAAACACCCTCGTCCCGAGGTGGACTCTCTGGTGCACCAAACAACCCTCGTCCCGAGTGTGGACTCTCTGGTTGTGAAAAACGATAATCAAGGCTATGGTAGTTCAATTACACGTACTCGTTCTTTGACACGACTCAAGCAAGGTACGGACGAGAAACTCCGAGTGGGAACCACAAGACCAAACATGAACACGGCTATAAACAATAAAAACAAATCCACAAAAAATAACACGAAAAGCACATGTCCATAAACAATCAATGACTGAAAAACGAAAGGAAATGCATGTAAGTAAAACTGTAGAGGAAGGCAAGGTATACTTGCCTGGAGGTTGCACGCAGATTCCACAAAATATAGTCAACTATGAGCCAAATAAGTCCACATCTCACAACTGTCTCCGAAAGCTGAAACAAACATTGCCAAATTTCTCAGATAGTCAAATTAGCTAGGATTGCCTGTCCTTAAGTCCAATTCTGGACACAGGGCAAAACAGTAATTTCGAACAAAAATGGTATCCGTCGTTAGACCCGCTTTGTACCGAAAAACGTGCCAGAGTCCATGGTCTCTAAAGTCATCAAACTACATATATACGAATTCGTTTTGATGATACGAACCCAACGATATGTCCAAAGATGGATTCCGGTGGGCCGTGCACAAAATCACACCGTTGAATTGGATAGTGGGGCCCGCGAAACGGTGATCCAATCAACTGTCTCAGAATTGGACCAAACTTGGCATACAGGACCAGAAAAACGATACGGTCCTGTTGGCAATAGTTTCGTCTCGATCTGAGGAGCGTGCACAAAGTAATTAGAAAATTTGCAAAGTGATCGATACGGCAAATTTCGACGGATACGCATCAAATTCGTCGCGCACACGATCAATCATTTGAATTCCGTCAAAGCCCACACGTCCACGAAGCCCGTTATGCACCTTTTGATGCTTTCGGTTTGTGGCCACGTCGCCCGAAATGGCGGGACGCACGTCGTAGCGAAGGTTTTCGGGGTTTCAAAAATAGATTTTTCATGAACTTTACAATCAAATTATTTTCTATAACAAACGATAAATTAAACTACCAGAAGGGTTTTAAACCCCTACATGTGGTCTATAATTTCTATTCAGCAAGTTACCGAAGACTACTACTAGATTAATCAGGATTTATCTCCGAACTTGGGGGTTTGGGTTGCTCGATCCCCTGTTTATGAACAGGTTTTAACCTAACTTTGGTTCGATTTTCTGGGCGATATGGTTTACCTAAAATCAAACTAAATAATGGAGATCAGAGGCGTTAGGTTGTGGTCGTACCTGAAAAATCATTTCGGTAAACGATGGACTGAGTCGACCGGGATATCGCGACAAAGTAAGTCATATTCTGTCGATGCTTTGTTGTGATGTTCTATTTTCCTCTGTTTGTGCGCTGTCCGGCGGCTCCGGCCGGCCGATGGCAGCCCTCGGCGGCACGCACGCGCGCGGGGGGGGGGGGGTGCGCCCAGGTGGGTGGTGGCGTCGTGTTAGCGAGAGTTTTTTTAGGGTTTGCTCGCGTTCTCCCTATATATACACTGATGTATATGAGCAGCTGTGTACAGGGGTCGATTACTCTCGGGTGAGGGAGAACTTAGGCCTGGGGGTTCAGCTCGGGTATGAGCTGGTTATGAGGCTGCTCTCGTGGGCCTGGGCTCAAATCTGGTTTGTTGGGGGATTTCAGTTCGGGCTGTTGGCTCTTTATTTCTAGTCAATATATATATATATATATATATATATATATATATATTATATATATATATATTTGATAAGAGCTTTATTGAATTAAGGGAGCAAAAGTCCAAAATTACATGATAAGCAAATCAAAAGCTACATGAAATTATTAGGAACATCTTTCTTGTGCTTGCACCTCTGTAGCGCCTTTGAAACTTATCTTCGAACTTCTTTTTCCAGTTGAACCACTGTGAATGTGTATCCTCGTACCGCCATTTATTCCTATTTTTCCAAAGTACCCATATATAGCACCAACCACCACTTCTTTCAAGTGTAAGTTAGGTGGTCTCCACCAAGCTCTAAAGCGTTGAAGCAAAGTCAGGTTCGGCATGGGCATCCCGAAATAAGCACTGATCATACTCCATACCATCGATGCTAGATCCCCTCATAGAAAATAAGCTCCAATGATTCTTCGGCTGGCTGCACACAACAATGACACTTGGATGGTAGCTGAAAACCCATCGTACGTACCTTGTCGTCAGTTGGCAGTTTGCCATACAATATACGCCAAATTAGAATGGACCACTTCACTGGCATACGAGCTCCATATATGTAAAATGATCCTGATTTGGTGCTGGCATCGTATTGCCGCCCAAACAGCCGAGACAGTGAACCTACCAGAGGTGGTCGACGTCCAAAGCCAATCCCCATTCTCTGCTTGGACAATATTTGTGCCGAAAGTTCACGTCCCCGAAGAAGGCGACGCCAAATATTAGAACATTTCTGAGGAGCGCCTGCCTCCTCCAGGGTCTTTTGCAGTATCGCACGCGGATGAACCGTTGCCACAGGCCATCTCTAGTTTTCAACTTCCACCACAACTTGACAGTAAATGCATTCATTGTTTCTTGTAAGCTTCGCACGCCCAACCAGCTTCAACAATAGGCCTCGCCATGGATGGCCAACTTGACCATATATGCTTCTGAAAGCCCTCCGCGGAGCCCCAAAAAAATCTTACGAACATGTCTTCAAGACGATTAAGAACAGCTTGTGGCGGATTGCAGGCCGCTAATGTATACATAGTAATTGAAGTCAGCACCGATTTAATAAGTGTCAACTTACCTCCATATGATAACGTCTTTTGCTGCCAACCTTCGAGTCGTCGTCTTACTTTTTGGATAAGATTCATATATGGTAGCACTCCTCATGCCCACCGTCATCGGACAACCAACGATGTGAAAGGTATAGCAGCAATCCCGAACCCGTAATGTCTCTAAGTTCCTCCGTCTCTCAAAGCTTGAGGCACATAATTGACGATTTGGCCGCATTGATTTGCTGTCCCGAGACACGCTCATAGCGGCGCAGAAGACCATATATCAACTGAACAGATCGGACATCCCCTGAAGACAATATCAATATATCATCAGCAAAAGCCAAATGGCTTACGCTGGGCATCCGCTAGGGGCATAATAATGAGAGAAAGACTTGTTCTGCAGCAGTAAATTAAGGTTACGCGAGAGGACTTCAGCAAGAATGATAAAGCTGGAGAGAGGGGATCACCCTGGCGAACTCCCTGAAAGCCTTGAAATATCCAGACGGAACACCATTGATGATTGTTGAATACCATATATTATTAATTGTCTGAAAATCAAACTAATCCATTTCTCATCAAAACCAAACCGCCTCATAACTGACATAAGAAAACCCCAGTCTAACCTGTCATAGGCTTTGGTCATATCCAGCTTTATACTATATTGCCCCCTCGATGCTTCGTGTTCATCATGCTAATCATCTCCTGCGCAAGAAGGATATTATCAACATTTCCCTTCCCTGCACGAAACCACTTTGTTCCAATGATATCAATCTAGGGAGGATGGCACTCAGTCTTCGTGCTAACAGTTTGGATATAATTTTATTCAGCACATTACAAAGACTAATCGGCCTGAAGTCCGACATCGAAGAGGGATTATTGCTTAGGGATCAATACCAGAGCCGTGCTTGTAATAGCTTTGGGCAGCTCGAAACCATCCATGAACAAAGAGACGGCCTCAACAATATCAGTAGCAATAATGTCCCAGCATTTAACAAAGAATAGAGCAGTGAAGCCATCCAATCCCGCAGCACTCTCAGCGTCTATACTCTTGAGTGTATCAAGTCTCCTCCCTAGACGCTGTAGCAGTAAGCATATTGTTGTCCTCAAATGTAACATGATTAGGGATTGCCTGCATAAGCTCCTCATCCGCACCCGTTGCACCACATTTGTATTGCTCTTCATAGTACTCATTAGCCACCCGCTGTATATCCCCAAGGTCTTTCGTACGGACACCATTTGCATTAAGGATGTGGTGGATACGCAATTTGTGCTTCTTGTTATTGACACAATCATGAAAATATTTTGTGTTGCGGTCACCTTCAACATCCCTCTGAGACGTGCTTTCTGCTTCCAGAACGAATCAAATGCAGTGCTTTTTTTCAACATAGCAGTAGCTTTCTTCAATGATGTCCGGTTCAATCTGGACCTGTCACTGTCGAAAGCCAACTCGCTGCAAGTACTTGTCCTCCGCCTTAGAAACTTCTGGAATATATTGCCAAACGCTCGATGACTCCAAGTAGATAAGGCATGCCTGCAAGCAGTCATACGCAAGCAAACCCTAACGAGCCCATTGGGGTGTGTAACTAACACCAAGCATGTTCAACCACCTGCATAAAATCTGCATGATTAACCCAAAAAGCAAGGAATTTGAAGCTACGACGACCACCATCCTGTTGGGAAATGAACTTAATGAAGTGGAGCGTGATCAATTCGTCCTGTTTAAGTGATCCTCCATGGCTAGAGGAGCCATTCGCTCGACACCAGCATCCTGCCAGCCTAGAGCCTTGCCTTTCCCCCTCCTTAGATTTGAACCAAGTATACTTGCTTCCAGAGTATGGTAACTCCGTTAGTCCCGCAGCTGATTGAAAATTAACAAAATC
>JANAVB010006281.1:62500-65830 GCA_029216955.1 Iris pallida
TACTATACATTATAGATTTTCAAGAGAAAATATTTATGATTATCCTATACTTATTTATGGAAAATATAGTCTCAACACATCCCAAATGCACATTTATATATTTATATAATCTCCAAAAATCCAAATAAAACTCATGATTATCTATTCCTAGGGTATGGCCTCTTCCTAGGAGTATGTATATTTTTTTTTTTCTAGGAGTATGTATATATATATATATATATATATATATATATATATAGAGAGGAGAGAGAGGAAGAGAGAGAGAGAGGGGTAATTTTATTTAACCATGAAATAATAAAATAACCATATAATAAAAACAATCCTAATATCAATAATAATAGACTGGTAGTTTTTATTGGTGGATATACATGCACACTACTTATCTGGCTCCAGAAAATCATACAAAAATTTATAGAACATTATTTAATAATATAATACCTATAATGTACATATAATAAATTTTAGAAAATAATTGCCAATTTCCTAATATATGTACAACAATATTTGCATTTACCAAACATGTCTACAAGGCCGTATTTGGTCCCATTACATACCTACATGGGCTTGGATTTGACTTGGGCCCATCTAGACGGGTTCGGTACAATCGGGTTCCCTAAAACTCAATAATATAATTAAATAATAAATAGAATCTTCGTAAGGTTAAGTCGCAACTTGGCCTGGTTTTCCTAGTTATGATGCACTTATGGCTGGGTCTTCCTAGGCATGGCTAATACACTAACCAAGCCCACGACCATGCTATTCGTGCCATGATTCCCAGTCGTCTTGCACTTCAAAACTCAACCATGGCTACCGTCATCTACCATAATTTTAACTAAATAATTATTTATAAAAAAATTCTAAAATCACCATTTAAATCAAATAAATAAAATAAAAATATTTAAGAATTTTCGGGAAGGGTGGCTACAAATCTAGCCACCTTAAAAATAATTTCGTCCTCGAAATTTCAATTCATGACTATCCCTTAAAATTCTAAATCTACTATTACCTTAATCTCCTCAATTTTAATTTCTCCCAGAAAATATTTTATGGCCTTCTTTAGTCATTTTGTCACTATGAAATCTCGAGACTTCTACCCACCTTGGTCACACTACTCCTCAAAGCATGGCCACTAAAATCGTATATCCTTCTAACTATTGTTAACAACCCTACCAACCGTTATCTAGGAAGTATGGCATCTATAATCCCTCTTATCTATAAAAATCAATAATCAAGCAATATTATCTATCTTTTAATTTCTGATAAATTTTAGACAGCACGATCATTTGTCACCCGAAATAAAAGAGACGAGAATCAAAGGTACGGGAAGGTAAGGAAGAATAATCGAGAACAATACAGATTTCAAAGGCGGTAGAGAAATTTCTAAGATAATTTCATGGCAGAGTGGATTGAGATTTCTAAGGTTTAGTCAGATGCGCAAGCTCGTACCAGTACAGTACTTAACCGGTACGATATGCTCTGACCTGCATGGGCTACCAAAAAACTTGTCACGACCCGCACCCGCTTTTCGGCGAGCTACGCATCGAACGGACTCCAGCCCATCTCGATACGTAAACGCTGTCAAGGCTATGGTTTACTGCCAAATTATGGCAATGCAATCTATATCTCAATCCACAATAATGTACAAAACACGAATGACACTATGGGTCGTGGTCTGCAGCCCACTAGCATAAATGCCTGATATGGCTCTAAAGAAAATAACAAAAGTCTAAAACTGAATCAAGAAACAGGATAACTCATGATAAGGTATGAAAGCACGAGCGGATAATAACACGATAACGATACCTGAATCCCATAAGCGCATCATCACATATGTCATCCAGAACCACTGGCTAACTCCATGTATCTGCTAAACCTGAGAAGATCATCAGGTCCTCAGAGGACATAGCAAGATGCATAATATACATGCCTATCTAACAATTTTCATGCGCAAGAGGATAACAAAAAACAGGAACACAACAATTGACCACGAACACGAACACGAACACGAACACTAGAACAACTAAGCATAAGAACTGCCGGAAGAACGATATACGAGATCAATGGAAGAACCAAACCCTCGTCCTGAGTATGGACTCACGGGTTTGAACTAAGCACTAACCCTCGTCCCGAGTGTGGACTCTCTGGTTAGCTCACGCAAGGCACCCTCGTCCCGTGTGTGGACTCTCTGGTGCAATTGGTCAACCCGTCCCGAGTGTGGACTCTCTGGTGCCATATCACGACAAACACCCTCGTCCCGAGTGTGGACTCTCTGGTGCACCAAAACAACCCTCGTCCGAGTGTGGACCTCTGTTGTGCAAAATGATAATCAAGGCTATGGAAGTTCAATTACATGTACTCGTTCTATGACACGACTCAAACAAGGTAGGACGTAAAACTCCAAGTGGAAACCACAAGACCAAACAGGAACACGGCTACAAACAATAAACAACTCCACAGAAAATAACACGAAAGCATGTCCATAAACAATCAAATGACTGAAAAATAAAAGGAAATGCATGTAAGAAACTGTAGAGGAAGGCAAGGTATACTTGCCTGGAGGTTGGACGCAGATCCCCCAAAATATCAACTGGTGAGCCAAATAAGTCCATATCTCACAACTGTCTCCGAAAGCTAAACAAACATTGCCAACATTCTCAGAGTAGTCAAATTAGCTAGGATTGCCTGTCCTTAAGTCCAATTCTGGCACAGGGAAAAATGGTAATTTTGGGCAAAAACGGATCCGCTGTTGGACTCGCTTTGCAACCAAAAATGTGCCAGAGTTAGTGGCCTCTAAAGTCATCAAACTATATGTCTATGAATTCCTTTTGATGATACAAACCCAACGATATGTCCAAAGTTGGATTCTGGTGGCCGTGCACAAAATCACCCGTTGAATTGGATCGCGGGGCCCGCGAAACGGCGATCCAATCAACTGTCTCAGAATTGGACCAAACTTGGCATACAGGACAGAAAAACAATACGATCCTGTTGGCATAAGTTTTGTCTCGATCTGATGAGCATGCACAAATAATTAGAAAATTTACAAAGTGACCGATACGGTGAATTTCGACGAATACGTATCAAATTCGTCGCGCACACGCGACCAATTTAAATTCCGTCAAAACCACATATCCACGAAGCGTTACCACTTTTCGATGGTTTCGGTTCGTGACCACGTCGCCCAGAATGGCAGGATGTACGTCGTATCGAAGGTTTTCGGGGTTTCGAAAACAGGTTTTTCATGAACTTTACAATCAAAATTATTTTCTTATAACAAACGATAAATAAACTACCAAAGGGTTTTAAAGCCCTACCTGTGGTCTATAATTT
>JANAVB010006282.1:0-67500 GCA_029216955.1 Iris pallida
CATGAATGTTGGCATATAAAAATATTCAATATTCAAAGTATAAATCAAACTTATAAAAATAATTTATATCTCACAAGTTTATTGGTTCCAAGGCTTCCGTACACTTTGACCAACAAGACTTTTAGCCGTACATGTTCATTAAAACTTCAAAAAAAAGTTGGAGAAGAAGAAGAAGAAGAGTTGTGTGTTGTGTTCCCCATGATTTCTATCCATTTTATACACCCTAAATTAGTTGTTTGAAGCCCAAAATATCTTCCCAAAAATTCTCTAAAAGTTACTTCTCAGACAAAAAAATAAGTCATAGAACAATAGGAAAATAGTTATTTTGGTTATTTTTGTTCACAGCATCTTTGAACCAACTTCAAGCCAATTTTGTCGATGATGCAGCCTGGATCTTAAAAAACTCAAAATAGGAAAGTTGTAGCCCATTGTCTTAGATTTCCAAATATTTTTGAATCACCTAAATTTCTTTTCAGAGGAAAAAGTTATGCCCATTTTGGTAAATGGTGTCAAAACTGTCTAAAATTGTAATTTAGCTCCATTTTGTACTTAGTGTCTCCAATTGCATCCTAATGCAAAATATAAATATAATGAGTACCTTTAGTCATAAAATGAGCATAAAATAGTAGAAAATATGGGATAGAATATAATATTTTATGTTCTCATCACATCGAATGACCTCTTCAATGGCAAGAAGTGGACTGTGTGGTTAAGGTACAGGGCAGTAAATGATTTTATTAAAAGAGGAGTCATTGTCGTGGTTGATATTCGGAGCCAGGAGAATCTGGCAGATCTATTCACCAAAGGTCTCAAGCGACAGCTGGTCGAAGCTACTGCATGTAAAATGGGCTTGTAGATACTCTCATATTATGTCTTTGTAATTCTACTATAAAGTTTTATGCTATTATTTCAAAGAGAAGTCTTCTAGGCATCTAGATTTTAGTTCAAAGAAGGATCATTGAGTGGAAGAATATCAGGAATAGTGGGCAATTCTTTAGGAATTATTGGGTTACGGACCCAAAACCACTATTGACAATGGGTAATCCTTTACGAATTATAGGGTTACGGACCCAGAGCCGCTGTTGTCTACTATTTGTTCTTTTTATAGAACAAAGTCCAG
Organism: Iris pallida; assembly: GCA_029216955.1. Classification (NCBI taxonomy): domain Eukaryota; kingdom Viridiplantae; phylum Streptophyta; class Magnoliopsida; order Asparagales; family Iridaceae; genus Iris; species Iris pallida. The sequence continues at coordinate 1,121 of JANAVB010006282.1, forward strand.
TGAGAGGATGGTTTTGAAGCCATAATGAGTTTTCGGGCATTTGAGATGTCCGACGTCCTTTACAGGAAGCACGGGTAGCACAACACTAAAAAGAAGAACGGTACTCCATGCTACAGTGGGATGACACTACATGAGGTACCTAGTAACGGTAAAGCCTCGGCTTCAAGTCAAGTCACAGCGATGTAGCATCGTACATAGGCAAGTAGGCCTAATGTTGTAGAATGAAGAGTGGTAGGCAGTACTACAAAGAGGCTGTGCCTCATGTTATAATGGTGTAACACTACATAAGGTACCTAGAAAGGGTAAAGCCTCGACTTTGCAAGCTATGTCACGGCGGCGTAACACCACAATAAAGCAAAATGCTTCATGCTAGGTAGTTTGGCACTACAAAGAGGCTGGGCCTTATGCTACAGTGGTATGACACCACATGAGATATTGCCTCGGCTTTGGGCCATGTCATAGCGACGTAGCACCACAAGGAAGCAAAAGGCTTGATGACAATACTCTTTAAAAGAACTCACCTAGAGTGTATGGATAGAGATGTAGGCCGTCTCTTAAGGGAAACCTTGTAGACACCCAAGATACATGCACCGAAACTAGGCTGACACAGGGCCTTTAATATGCAGCCAGAAGCATAGTTGATGTCATTATGTGAGTGAGAAGAATTGCAGTTATGGTACAGAATTCAAGGCCTAGTCCATTCTTGTATTATGCTATTATATAACCCATGCGGGAAGATTCAAGTCATAGTGACATCTATCCTAATATATGATGGACAGTCACTATGGGGAACACTTAAACCATATATATAGAGATATATGGGGGATTGTTGGTGTTTTGCCTTTGGAGACTAAAAAATAGTCCCATATTGCTCACACCAAATGGTGAGTATCTCTATGTAAAGCTTTACTTGTGTTGGGATGTGCACATGAGGTGTGGTGCAGCACATGGGTATCATATGGGGTATTTTTCTAATAGAAAAAAGGAATAACTCCTCAATGAAGCATTTATGTTTTTTTTTCTCGTGTTCATTATGAGCTAAGCCCAGAAGGAGCTTAGCGACTCAGAATCGGACTTGGGCTCGAACTTGGGCTCAAGGGAGCAAAGGGGCGCTTTGTTGGCACACTTTGTACTTAGCATGTCAGCATCGACACGTGGCATCTTGTGCGATGTTGTTTCGCTCGTGTGCTCGTCTTATGTACGAGTCGTATGCGCTAGGCATATGGACGAGGCGTATGGGCGAGGCGCATGAGCGAGGCGCATGAGCGGGCACATGTGCGGGCGCATGATCGGTCGTATGTACGGGTGCATGAGCGGGCGCATGTACGGGTGTTGGCATGGGCGCACAAGCGTAAGTGCGGGCTATGTGGCTATTTGCGTATGTGCGTATAGGCTGTTATGCTGCTGGCTTATACGCGCAGGAGCAGGCTACTGTAGTTTTGGGCGCATAAGAGGAGAAAGTGTTGTTGGCGTTCTTTGCCGCTGATTGCAGGATTTGAACGATTATGGAAAGATATGACCAAATATTCAAATCTGATTTTGTGAGATTTGAATTCAAATCAGTCCTATCTTTTCGTAATCCGTTGGCAGCCAGGAATAGGGTTAGGGTTTCCACCCAACTCTATAAATACTCTTTTCGTGCCTCTTGAGAACTTACATCGAAAAAGGAGAGACGAAGAGAGATTTGCTGGTGCCGCCATAGGAGTCTAGAGGAGTTCGTGCGAGAAGTGACGGCGAGCATTCCAGAAGTTCTTCGAGAACTTGCTGGTTCCTGGGTGTAGTTCGTGTGGGAAGAATATTGCTTTGAGTAACATGATCTTCATCACCCCAACAAGAAGTTGTGTCTTCTTCTTTCTATTCTTTCTCTACAATTGTAATCCCTTCTGTCTGTTTGCAACTGCGACTGCAAGAAAGAACGTGAAGTAATTTCTGTTAGTTTGTAACAGATTTATATACTAGAAAAGTTATAGTGGCTTCAAGTTTTTTTGGAGAGCAAACTTGTTTTCCAAATCTTCGCAGTCCTACATCTAAGAAATCGAGAAGCAAACTTGTTTATATTAAATTTCAGTATCTGACAGTTCTTCTATCTTAGATTGAGACTCGGGACTAAGAATTTTTTTTCTTTTTTCTTTATATATATATATATATATATATATATATATATATATATATATATATATATATAAGACTGTTGGCATGTTTGGGGAGGTCTCAGTATCGAGTACCAACAGGGGCGGCTAGGTGGCGTTTGTCCACGGTCCCCGGGACAAAGCTGGCTGGGTGGCCGTGTAATGTCCCGTCCCGCTTAGTTCAACCGAAGGAATAAAAATGCCAATGACATTTGGACTTAGCCATGCAACGGCTTGCTCGAAGTTCCGCTCGGTCGAGGTGATTCCTCGCTCAGGTGGGTGGCTTCGGTGAATTGCCTCAGCTTGGCATTCACATTAACAAAACGAAAGTTTTCAATTGCATAAGTAGGCTTGATAATAAAAGAGACGAATCCACATATCTAAGGAAATAATCCCAAGTTAGGTCGGTGTCACGCCCCAGAACCAGAATACTAGAGAGCGGGGGAATGACTCAGCCAGCTACGTATTACGGGTAGATGAATACCGTATAATACGATCAATGCTGTCTAAAAGACGAGGGGGTGCATCCTACATGAAAGTCTCACTATGGTCACTTCACATCTATTGTCTCAATCCTTCAAGCAAGAAACAACAATAGAGAACATGTGAGATAAAGTAGTAAGGCATCCCAAATGCTCAGTCAAAATGTTCTTGAGATCTGGCTTTACAAAACATAGCCAGAAGATGTAGTAAAGTATACACAATTGTTTATCAGCTGCAGCCTGACTTAGTTACAATTATGCAAAAGTAAGTGTAAGACGATCCGACTAACATGTCGGTGCCAAATGGCAAGTATAAAGTAAATAACAAAAACGAGCGGGGAAGTAAGGAACCCAATCGAGTCCTCCTGCGATCATTCCTCTAGTATTGACCATCCTGGAGGTAGAAGTAAGCTGGATCCTCGGGGACCGGCTCTAAATCTGGCCATGCAAAACCAGAGAGGTTAGATCTCTAATAGCAAGTACCGCAAGGGAGCACGATATGAGGAATGAAGCCAGTAATAAGAAAATATGATAATAGATCTTTGCTATCTACTAGGATTCACATAACATCACGACACTTCGAACCAACCCCCCAACCAAACAAGGACAGAAGTTGGCCCGTCATGTCCTGACATTCTGATCATCTCAGTTAGGTAACAGAGTAGATACAGTACACAAACAAATCAACTTAAACGGCCATGCAACTACTACGGCTTGCTATGGTGAGTTCCAAGTTATCCTAGAATTATGCAATAAAGGATTCCTCAGTTCTTACTATGTGCAAGCAAAGCTAGTCTATCCAGTCAATCAATTGTGCCAATCATGAATTAGACGAGTCCCAGCGGGACGCCCGTCATCAATATATAATATACCATAAATAATATAAGCAGATACCGCTCCCTGCCCGTGTGGCAGATTTGCAGTATCTGTGGGAACCAGCCGGCCTGTCGGGTACTTAATAGTCCCCAAGAGGGCTGCCATGTAAGAACTCGAGAATCTATTCTCTCCATGCAATCATTATTTTATTTAACTTAATAGTCTCTACGTTGAGTGAAGTCCCATACCGTGGATCATGGTCATTCAGAATGAGTACTTTCTGTACATAGTACGGTATGCCCAACTCTACAACAATATCCGTGCGGTTAGGTTGTAGGTCTTACATAGCGTAATAAAACAATCAAAACTAACCACGGAATAATCATGCCTTGATCATAAAGTACACATGCTATTTTTGTAAGATAAATAAATTGAAGCCTGCATGTGCCTGTATGCCAATATTCGGGATTATCCAGTCGATTTCAATAGTTCATAATTAATATGAACGTGTCTCATTCATTCAATTCAATAAGACGACTAGCCAGTCTCTTAGTTCCAACTAGGAACGCATGATCAATAATTAATTTAGATAACAGTTAATGCTAATTAATGCTAAGATAACAATTTTAATGTTAATTAATACCAATCTATGTTAATCAATGTCAATTAATGTCAATCAATGTTAATTCAGGGACGAGGATCAGCCAAAAAGGCATTAGGGACTAAAGTTCATGTGGCCAGGTAATTAGGATTTTATGCGGCTTAATGCCTATGCGGCCGAGAAGTTACAAGCCTTATGCGGCTAGGGTTCTCGCTCATGTGGCTAGGGTGGAAACAAGCCTCATGCGGCTCACTGGCATACAGCCAAGAGGGTGCAGTCTCATGCGGCTGAGAAAGAAATAAAGTCTATGCGGCTAAAGAAATGTATTGCCTATGCGACGGGGAAATGATTTAGTCTATGCGGCTAAAAATCTCTTATGCGGTCGAACTCTCCTGCGGCTACGATGGACAGGAGTACATGCGGCTACGGCCAAATGGAAGCTCATGCGGCTGCGGCCAATGGAAACTCATACGGCTGCGACCAAATGAAAACTCATGCGGCTGCGGCCAATGGAAGCTCATGCGGCTGAGAAAACTTATGCGGCCAAGATAATTCCATGCGGCCGGAATCTCCATGCGGCTGAAACTCTTCATGCGGCCAGCTACGCTTCATGCGCCGAATTATTCATGCGGCTCAAGAAGACTTGCTGCATGAAAACTCATGCGGTCAAGCATTGCCCTTCTTCTCCGCTCTTCTGAGAAGGAGAACCATGGGAAGCCATTGCTTCCGAGCTCCCTAATTCCTTCATTTCAAGCCAAAACTGGACTTCTATAGGTCAAAATAGGGTAGAACAAAATTCTCTACAACATGGAACCATCAAAACTTGAAGAATAACAAAGTTACTAGATCAAAACCTAAGAATCCAAAAATACATTAAACTTAGATTTACAAGAAATGAGCCATGAAAATTGAAAATACTAAGTACTAAAGTATCTAAGAATCTTGGGAGAAAGAAAATGGAACAACAAAAATAAAAATCCATCAAGAAGCAAGTTGGCACTTGCGTAGGCGGCTGGTAGGTGGGAAAATGTTTATAAGGAAGAAGAAGAGTAATGGTGAAGTAATAAAGAGAGAGAAAGGGAGTGGGGCTTTAAATGAATAGGTGGTGGTAGGTGGGGGTTTATTTCGGTTCATGATGAACCAACATAATTGAACCAATCCAAGCCGAATCCAAAGCAAAGCTAAAGCAGAGTATAAAAGCGGTAAGTAAAATACAGAAAATAAAAATTGCAAAAATTAATTAACATGAAATTAAAAGGATTTAAATACAGAACAATACATGATTAATATTAAATAAATATATTAAAGCAGTACATGCATTTAAAATATGTATTCTGGGAACGGAAAGTGACAGTCGGATTGAGTTAGAATATGGAAAGTTTCCACGGTCGGCTTAGAAGTGTTGCACGGCGTGCTTTCAAATTGACACTCGGTCCTTCGTCCCGTAGCTTGGAAGAAGAAAAAATTGGTCTATTTGCCACAAGACTATGAACCTAATATAGTCATAGGCGTCGTACGGTATAGATGCTTGATAAAGCATGTACTGTCCCACTGTCCAATGCTTACCATAGCATAATTATCCCAAAAGTCTCAATATACGTCTCCATGTTACAAGGCTTGGCATAGCCTTTGCTCGGTCCCATGACTCTACAGCTTGATATAGCTACATGTTACTCTGGTCTCAAGGCTCGTCACATAGAATATGACATGGGCGATAGTGTCGCACAGATCATAAATCGGTTTAAGGTACGAGACGCGGTTGGTCCAAGGAAAAGTAAGCCACGGTCTATGGCATTTCAAAAAGAACACGACTTGTTCAAGTTGACCCGGAGGGCTATCAAAGTAGTCGTTCCTGAGTTGAGTCAGAAAAAAATTATGGTAACAAGGAAGAATATGTCAAAACTGTAGGTCAGTCACCGAGGAAGAATATGTCGGGACTGTAGGTCAGTTGTCGAGGAAGAATATGTCGGGACTATAGGTTAGTCGCCGAGGCAACCCTGGTTTGGGCTTTGCAAAGAAGTATGAAGAGTGAAGTAAAGCAAAAGAAGTAAGTTGTACTATCGGATAGGCCATGCATTTACGTTGAGTTTATAAGTTCTTGTAGTTTACGCCCCCAAAATATTTTGCTATTATTTCAGGTTAATAGAGTTTTCTTATGCTTATATATAAATAAGTACATTTAAGTAAATAAATTTTGGTATATTGAGAATGGTTCCTTATATATACGAATTCATTAGAATTACTCACCTATTTTAAATTGGTATGCTTTTTAAATAAAGAATATATACATATATGCATATAGATTGTTTCTTATATTGATTAATACATAATATGTATAAAATAGTTTTTATGAATACATGCTAATATTATGATGAGAATATTTCTAAAAATGTTATATTATTTTATTTAATATAATTTTCTAGGTTTTCTAGAAAATTTTGAAGTAATATATATATATATATATATATATATATATATATATATATATATATATATATATTTTGTTTTTTTGTTTTTGTTTTTTTTTAAACAGTGGCTAAAGGCCTTTATTGAAAGAAAAATGCGAACTTGGAACCGGGAGATAGCCCAAGTTCCTACATGGTGTGGGGGAAGCCCTAACAAAGTTGTTTTTTTTTTTTTTTCTGTTTTGAGTGATTTTTTTGGCAGAAAAGAAAGAACGAAAATTACAAACTGAATTCAAAATTTAAAAGAGGTGAATGTTGGGCCCGAGGGGGCTGTGAGCACGAGGGGGCGGTGGGCCCGAGGGGGCCAGCAGCGATTGGTCCGTGCGGTGGGCCCGAGGGGGCGTTGGGCCCGAGGGGTCAACGGCCCACCACACGAGAGAGGAGCGCGCGGCCCGAGGGGGGGCACGGCACGAGGCGGGCGCGCAGTCCTGGGAGGAGGCGGCGCAGCCCTGGAAGGAGGCAGTGGATGGGGTCCGGGCGTCCGACGAAGGAGGCCGGAGGTGGAGGGGGGTGGCCCGACCTCAGTGGGGAGGGGAATGGAGGGGGTGTCCGACCTCTAGTCCGACGGGGACCTCCGGCAGCGAACAAGAGGGTTCCGGCAGCGAAAAAGAGAGCTAGTCGCCAGGGGGGTCAACTCCGGGGGTGGAGGAGGAAGCCCGGGAGGGGGAGAGGCGGAGGAGGAAGCCCAGAGGGAGGAGGGGCGGGCTCGCGAGCGTTGTTGGACCGGTCAACGGCGAGGGGGAGGGGCGGGGAGCGACTGGATGCCGGCATCGGCCTGGCGTCGCGGCGAACGAGGACGCCGGCTACGGGGTCTCCGTCCGGAGGCGGAGAGAGCGCCGGAGGGTGGTGGAAGCCACCGAGGACGGAGCCGTCGAGAGCTCCGACGCTGGGGGAGGGAAACGAAGAGGGCTGGCCAACCATGGACCGCCGGAAGGCTCGAACGGGGGGCAGAGGGAAGAGGACACCGAGTTGGGCCACCGCGGAGACGGACAGGAGACCGCGGCCGAGGGAAAGGACGTCGACGTGAGCGGAAGGGCTGGGCAGCCCCAGGCCGCGGGAGTCGACGGGGGGTCCGTCGCGTGGGCGCCGAACACCAGGGGAGGGGAAGGCGCCGAGGTGGAGGGATGCCATAGGGGAAGTGGAGTGGGGGGAGGGGCCACGGCCAAGGGAGAGGGCGGCGACGGCGGGAAGGAGAACCACCGATCGGCCGGCGCCGAGGGGGGGAGAGGGGGAGGGGGCACGGAGAGGCAGCCCGAGATCGAAGGGGGGGGCTCGAGAGGGGCTACCGGAGGGAGAACGGCTGCAGGGCGGGGGGAACCTGAGCCGGAGTGGCAGCTGGGCGGCCAACGGGGAGCTGCGACAGGGACACCGACCCGGAGGAACGGCGGGCCGGGGCATGGCCGCACTGCTCGCGAGGCACTGAGGGGCGCAGGCGGCACGCCGAGGAGAGAGGGGCTCGGCGGAGGCCCAGGTCGCCGGGAACGGCGGGCCCGACGGCGACGAGAACGGCGGCGGCCCCTAGTGGGAGGGGAGAAAGGGGCTGGGCCGCCGCACGCCGTACACGCTCCGGCTAGAGGGTGGGGGTGGCCACCCCGCGATAGGGACGACCAGCAGGGGCCCGACCACTCGGGGAGGACCTGCCACCGGCCGGGGGGACGGAGGAAAAACCCGAGGAGCTGAGGAGCTCCATCGAACGGGGGAGGGGGGGATCCACACCCACATATATATATATATATATATATATATATATATATATATATATATATATATATATATATATATATATATAGGACTATAGGTTAGTCGCCGAGGCAACCTTGGTTTGGGCTTTGCAAAGAAGTATGAAGAGTGAAGTAAAGCAAAAGAAGTAAGTTGTACTATCGGATAGGCCATGCATTTACGTTGAGTCAAGAAGTTCTTGTAGTGTAAGCCCCCAAAATATTTTGCTATTATTTTAGGTTAATAGAGTTTTCTTATGCTTATATATAAATAAATACATTTAAGTAAATAAATTTTGGTTTATTGAGAATGGTTCCTTATATATACGAATTCATTAGAATTACTTACCTATTTTAAATTGGTATGATTTTTAAATAAAGAATATATACATATATGCATATAGATTATTTCTTATATTGATTAATACAAAATATGTATAAAATAGTTTTTATAAATAAATGCTAATATTATAATGAGAATATTTCTAAAAATGTTATATTATTTTATTTAAAATAATTTTCTAGGTTTTCTAGAAAATTTTAAAGTAATATATTTCTAAAAATGTTATATTATTTTATTTAAAATAATTTTCTAGGTTTTCTAGAAAATTTTAAAGTAATATATATATATATATATATATATATATATATATATATATATATATATATATATATATATATATATATATATATATATATATATACGTAGGTTTTTTCCTCTTCGCTAACTTCTTCTGGGGACACTGCGATGGTAAGGACAAGCATCATTAGGCGAGTTGGGACACCATGGCCAGATCCACCGATGTGGAAGGTTTTGGATTTTGCAGGCTGTCGCATGTCGTTGACGCTTTCTCGATAAAGCTGTGGAGGAAGCTTCGAGTGAGCAAAAATCTCTGGGCACGGTTCATGAAGGGCAGATATTTCAAGCACATTCATTCGTGTTCGATATGACAAAAGGTTGAACGAACTTTTTGTATATTGAATGTAAAAAAGATTATAATCGATTCTTATGCGAAGAAATCTAAGTACAAAAGTTTCTGGAAAAGTATGACGGTGGAGATCGAGCACTGCAATGGCTCCTTTACTCCGTTGACGATCCGATGATGATATGAGACTTGCTCTGACTTTCTGATGCCTTCGATGGAACTCTAGGGTTGCCGATCAGGAGGACGCCGAAGTTGAAGATTTTGATATTTTTTGGATCTTCTTCTCCTTGTCCATCATTTTATTGAGGGAAAACCTCTCCTATTTATAAGGGAGAGGGGCACATATGCGATGTGCATAAGGGTTTCAAGATATGAAGGAATCTGTCGTCCTTGCACGGTGCGGGCTTCTGTGGCACTAACACGTGGTGGGTGTTGAGATTCCCCTCAAACGAGATCTCTGGTGGTTATCAAAATAATCGAAGGAGGTGACACGTGGCGTGTGCCGATTTGCTTGTTCGGATGTAGCCGAACGAATCTTAGGATTTTATCTCAGATTTGGATTTTGTATAATCTTTGTCCGACATTTAAATCAATCTGATAAGATATTCGCATTTATCAACTTGATCAATCTCAATCCTATCTTTGAGAGAGGCGGTTTAAGCAAACCGATTGGGTGGGACCATGCGTCTATTCTTCAGGCAAGATTGGATGTGCTTCTGGGAGACGAGTAGACCGTGCTTCTGGAGACGACGGAGCCTCTGTGCTTTAGGGCGACAAGTGGGCTATGTTTTGAAGACAACGTGGCCTCTATGCTTTTAGGGGCAACGAGTAGGCTGGGTTTCGGGTAAAGTCACTGTGCTTTAGGGCGACAAGTAGGCTGTGCCTTCAGATAGACCATTTTACTGTGCTTTAGAATAGCAGTCAGGCTTGTGCTGGAGGCAAATGGTGTCTTCCAAGTCTTTTGTTGAGAAAATGAGGCCGTTGAACGTGTCGGGTACTTGGATCGAAGCAGCTATCTGTGCTTCTGAGAGGGAGATATACTGTCTACGCCTTGGAAGCAATAGAACATAGTGGAGTGCCTGCGCCTCCTGTTAGAGACAAGTTGGCTTTTATGTCTTTTTTCAGGAGAAGTAAATAACTACCTATGAATGCAGACTCCTTCTTAATTACCACCGTTAATTGGAGAATTCCAAAGAGCATTTGAACAGTTTGGAGACTCACTTGAATGGGCCTGTTAATTAAGACCCATTATGCCAAGTCCTAGGTTCATCCCATTAATAAGAGAATTTTGACCGTCGGTCAAGTGGACGATAGTTTGGACCACTCCCTGTCCTACAAAAGGGGAAGTGTTTCTCTGAAGAGTCACTATCTTCTTCCTGGCACCCTTCACCACCATGTTTGATCCAGACTTAGCTTCAGATGGCCGCTGGCCTTGCATAAGTCGACTGTTGGTTGGGGCTTCTCTTGTTCGAAGGGTCCATGTTCTTGTAGAAGAACTTTTTATAGAAGGAGCCGTCACCGCTCTTGAGAAGTATCCAAGTATCCACCCTAAGGAGTTTGACTCTGGGCGACATCTTGGAGGTCTTAGAGGTCTAAGCTACGGGGTTAGGATTGGTTGCTCATCTGATGAGCAACCAGCCGTGCTCTACTTTGCTCGTTCTGGGCTTTGCGACCTACTGCGCCTTCAGGGAGCTCGGGCTAATAGCTGCTTCAGGAAGTTGCTTGCTTTGGCCGATTAATTGACAAGCGTTTGGAGGGTTATGCGTACAAGAAAGTCAGAATGCACGTTGATGGAGATCAATCTTCTAGTATGCATACCAAGAAGAAAGATGCCTGCACTTTGATGAAGACTAAGTCTATTATATACTCCTCTAGGGTCTGCTGTACCTGTGATCGATCCTTTGTAGAAGAAGTAGGATTAGTCCTTTACGTACAACCTTGATAAATCTGTACTAGATCTTTGTAGGCATAATAATAACAGAACTTCTTTCCGTATCTTCTGTTGTCTTTTTAATACTCGGTCTGCGCCTTTGTATCATTTGCGCTGTGGTAGAGGAATGTTATCAGCTGAGATTTTTTATGCTTCTACAAGACCCCCTTCAAAGTGTCCCGAACCTGGGTTAAGCTCGAGGCACTTTGAACAGAAGCATGAACATATGGCATGAGCGTACGTGCTTGGTGTTTGTAGGCCTCAAAAATGAAGTCACGCTGAGTTGATCAGAACAAGTCACGCAGAGTGATCCAAGAAGCAGCACAAAAGATACGCTAAGTTCTGCCTGGCCATCTCCTTTAGAAGTCACGCAGAGACAGCTCAGCCATACGTCAGAATCATAATGACTGACAACACAGCAGTCGAGAAACGTCTCCTCGTATGCCACGTATGCACAGAACTCGAGAGATCACAGCCGTCTTTTGCGTGATTTTCGAAATCTTCCTTAGCAAGACTCACTCTTCACCAAGATTGGCGTGACTTTGGGTCTTATCTTCATTTAATGCGACTGACAATATAATCAATGTCAGAGATTTTGTGTCAGACGAAGCGTGCCAAATCAAGACAGCTGGCGGTTTGCGTGGATTCTGAACCTTCTCCTTCCTCAAAACATTTGCGTGACTTCTGAGTTATTCTTCTCAAAGCCTGCGTGAATTCTGAAGTATTCTTCTTCAAAGCTTGCGTTGATTTCGCCTTCAACGAGTCTGCGTCAACGAAACTGCGTGGATTTTTGCCTTCAGCAAGACAGCGTGGATTTCATTTCAACTGGAGTACGTGGCAGCCATGCCACCGATCTCTCTCTCGCGTGCCCAGTAACTTGCACACGACCCATGCACTAATGCCATGTGTCCAACAGTTACGGGCCACGTCCAGTAACTACTCACTAACCCTGCGTGTATTTAGAGTCTACGTGACTTTTCAAATGCACTAGTGGTGAGGTAGTTATCTTTTCAGTTACTGTTTTGACTCTATAAATAGAGTTCTTTTTTTATTCATTGTACAGATACATTGATATCTACTGTCAAAATTTTGAGAGCTTTTCTTCTTCGCATAGTCCAAAGGATAAAGCGATCGTCTTCTAGATCGGATTCCTACAGTTGTAATTTTCTCAGATACAAAATAAATAAAGTGAATTTATTTATGGAAAACAAATTAGCGACTCTGCTGGGGAAAACCATCTCCTCTTCTGAGATGGTAACAACTCAATGCGATACTTCGTCTATCGGCTCGACGAAGAAGGTGATGACGATCAAATTCGATCAACTCGCCTATGAAGAAATACAGCGGGCTAAGGGTGGCAAGCCCATTCCAGCCTCCATTATCACTGCCAAGTCGAAGGGACACTCTGTCTACGTCCCTAAGAATCAGTTGGCAGTCAATGGTGAAGTCTCTGCCACAGTGTCTACTCCTAACACTGGCAAGAACTCCATTGCAAGCACGCACACTCTTGTGCGCTCGAAGATGACAGTAACTAAAAGTCACGTTGACAGTACTGGCTCCTTAGCCGAATCTGTTCCAGCGTGCAAATTCAATTCTAAAAGTCATGCTGACAGTACTGGCTCTTTAGCCGAATCTGTTCCAGTGTGCAAATTCAATTCTAAAAGTCACGCTGACAGTACTGGCTCTTTAGCCAAATCTGTTCCAGTGTGCAAATTCAACTCTAAAAGTCACGCTGATAGTACTGGCTCCTTAGCCAAATCTATTCCAGTGTGCAACCCCACATTCAAAAGTCACGCTGACAGTATTGGCTCCTTAGCCAAATCTGTTTCAGCGTGTAATTCTAAAATCAAAAGTCACGCTAACAGCTCTGGTTCTTTAACCAAGTCTGTTTCAGCGTGTATTTCATCAGAGAAGAATAACTCCTTAGTTATCTCTTCTTCTTCACCGAGTTCTACTAGAACTGGGGTGGTCTTCCACACAAAGTCCCTTCGAAAAGGAATAACTCTTTAGTTGTTTCTTCTGCTCCTGTAGTTTTTACTCCAAGAACAGCTTTGACTGATACTTTTGTTAGTCAAAGGAAAGGAGATGGTCTTTTGACTACTCTTCCTTCTGGACATTCTATGTCTCAACATCTGAATGAGTCTAAGAAGAAACATTCCTTAATGTCTTCTTCTTTGATTTCTTCAAATTGGGCACAGAATCTGTCCATTAAAGAGGGTCTGTTACCAACTCCTAATCAAGGGAGTGGTTTAACTCTTTCTTCTCTGCAAATATGCAGATCAATAGAAGGAAAACTCCATGTTTCCAAAATTAATATGTTACCTTCCACTGATTTAAGAACAAAACTCAGCACTTCTGGTGTTAAGAAACTATACCAATTGGATATGAAGATAAAAGATCCAGATGCAGAGTATGCAAGAAATTATGTGGCTCACATTAATCACTCTTTGTATAATCAAGAGCCATCAAGACCCAAGAACAGGAAGTATATTCCTCAATCTTCACAAACAGATTTATGGGAATATCTTCAACAGAAGAGAAGGAGTAATTCTATATCAAAGGAACATGCTGAATGTGACTTTTATCCAAGAGTCATAATTCAGTGCAGATGTGAATCAACAGTTCAAGACCATGGTGATCATACTGAATGTGACTTCCAGCCAAGAGTCACAATACAATGCAGATGTCAAAATAAACGACAGTCTGTCTTTAATAGGATTCAGTATAAACCTATGCCTGATGAAGATGAGCCTTTGTTTGCCTCTGTCAACATGACTTCTCGGGACACCGGGGGTAGAGTTGATAGTCCAGATGGAGTATATAAAAACACCAGAGCAAGAGTCCTGGCTTCTAGTCAAAGAAATTTGATCCCTGAAATTGATTCTGAATTTCTTGGAGAATCTAACTTCCCACCTCTTCCTACTGGGGGTAATTCTCCTATAGTTGACTTTGATACACGAAGCAATGATTCAGAGCATACAACATCTACTAGTTCATCAATAATCCCTCATACAGTCACGACTTACATGGTTGATGGGAATACTGATGAACCCTCTTCTTCCCTGACTCCTCAAGATCAAAGAATTGCTTCTTTGGTACAGCAAATGAAGTCTATGACTGACACAATGAAGTCAATGTATGAACTCATGACAGCTCAGTTGCAAAATCGACAGACTGTATCAGATGCCGTACCAGTTGATACTGATATAAGTCCAGTACAAGTTCCTCCAGCAGTACAATCCAATACTCCTGGACCTGTTCAACCAAATCCTAGTCTCTCTGGAGCTGGGGGTAGTGCTTACAATGCTGTTCCTCCTCCTAACTATTCTCTACAAGCCACAACTCCACAATCTTCGGGAGTTATCTCTGAAGAATTGAAAAATCTCAAAACTCAATTCGAGGCATTCAAACAGAAGGATGGTTTACAAAGGTTAGGCATCAAGCAGCCTTATCCGATAGAATGGAAGCAAGTATCATATCCTCCTAAATACAAGCCTCCTACTATCTCATTCTATGATGGAACCACTTCTCCAAGTCAGTTTATCAATCACTTTGAAGTAATGACTGATCAATTACAACCAAGTGATGCTCTCCTTACTCGGGTATTTATTGGATGTCTCAAGGGAACGGCTTATGAATGGTATAGAAGTCTCCCAGATGGGAGTATTACCTCATTTGCTGGTTTCAAACAGATGTTTTTTGAAAGATTCTATGAAGGGCTTAATGACATGACTATGTCTGCTCTTATTAGAATCAAGCAAAAAAATAATGAATCTACAGAGGAATACATTGAATGGTTTCGAAGAGAAGCTCTGAAGATGCCTCTTGGAACTCTTGATGCTGTCACCATTGACACGTGCAAATCAAACTTGTTGCCAATCATCAGTATGTGGACAGGGTCCACTCAATTTCAAGATTGGCCTTCCTTCATAGTCAGTGCTAAAGCTGCAGAAATCAGTGCTGAAACCTTCAAAGGTTTAGGAGTGCAGATGACTCCTAAAGAAACAGGACAAGGGGCTAACAATAAAAATAATGCTCGCAAAGGAAAAAAAACTCTAGAAGTTAATCTTCAGAGCAAAGATGCATCGAATGTTCAAACTCCTGCCTCTACAACTCAAAAATCAAGAACACCTCGCCCCAGAGAAGAATATTCTTTTGATGACGACGATGTCCTTGGTATCTTTGAATGTCTGCTGAAAGGTAATAAAATACAATTACCAGAGATCAAGAAACCTGATGAAGCTGGTAAAACAGATCATCCTAAATACTGTCCATATCACAGAATGCTGGGTCATACAATTCGTACATGTTATGTATTGAAAGGAAAGATCCAAGAAATGATTAAATCTGGAGCTATCTCTCTTACTCCAAAAGAGAAGACCGTCACCTCCAACGTCGTCTCTATGCAATTTAGAAATTTCCCTCCTCAACTCCTTGAAAGTGGGATTATTCCTATTCCCAAGGCAACTCTTGACATAGTGAATCTTCCTCCTCCACAGTTTGAAGGATTAGTGCCAATCACTTTGGAAACAGGAGAAATCATGTGGATCCATCCTGATCTAGTGGCAGATTTTGAATCGCCTTCTCCTCAAAAGATTTCTTCTCAAAAATCCAAGAAGGCTGGAAAGATCAAGTCATGTCATATGACTTCTCTTGGGTCTACTTCTGACACAGAGCCAAAAGATAAAGAAGAAGCATTTGTTAGTGCTACTCGAACGGGGAAACCTTACCTAAAGGATTATTCTAAAAATCCTGAAGATCCTACTGATATCCCTTCAGATGCTAAAGATGCTCCTAATGTTCCTCCCGAGGAAGAACCATCTACTGAACCTGTTCCTCCCAAGCCTACGGCTCTGGAGAAAGGCAAACAATAGGCTCGGTTTGATAAGCCAATCAAGAAGTCTTTTCCTCTTGGACTTCAGAAGCCTTACAACTTCGACATTTTGGTTCAGCTTGCTAATACTCCCGCTAGAATGTCCATTTTTGAACTTCTACGTCTTTCCAAAGAGACTCGGGAGACATTAAGTGAAGCACTTCTACAAGCTGACTCTTGTCTTGCACAATTGAAGAAGCCGAATGCGGAACCTGCCACTTGCTTACATTGCAACAGTGTACTGGAGATTATCCCAAATATCACCTTTACACAAGATGACATGTTACTGGAGGATAATCGACATGATCGACCTCTCTACTACACTGGTTATATTGATACGATGAAGATAGATCGTATTCTCATTGACCCAGGGTCTGCTATAAGCATAATGCCAAAGAGTTTGTTGGATGAACTAAAAATCCCTCTTCACAAACTCTCCAAGACGGTTACTACTATCTTGGGATTCAATCAAAGCCGAAGTGAGCCTTTGGAAAAGATTCATCTGAAGCTTCAGATAGGTGATTTCAGATCTAAAGTCACTTTCTATGTGATCGAGATCGCGGGATCCTATAATCTTCTTCTGGGGAGGCCCTTTCTTTATGAAAATAATGTGGTGCCCTCTACTCTTCATCAATGTTGCTGATATAAATCCCTTCCATAGGGTTGAAGCTTATTTCAATGATTCCCGAATGTATAAAGAAGAATATACAAGGATCATACAAGCTATGGAGAAAGAAGATGCACAAAGTGAGACTTTAATAATCCCTGTTAAATGTCGAACTACTCAGCAACAATCTCCTAAACCCTCTGGAGAAGATTCTTTCATCATTCTAGTGAGTGGACGGATCTCTCCATTACCTCAGTCATCTACTCAGAATACACTGATCATTCCTGTCAGTGGGCGTACTACAGTTCCTGTACCTTCACAAGATACTCTGCTAATTCCAGTTGGAGGGCGGACTACTCTTCCTACTCAAACTTCAAGGGAGCTCACCTCTTCTGAGCCATTTGTTATCGATCTTAATCGAAACAAAGCTTCTTCTTCTTCTCCTTTAGTCATTGACTTGGCTAAAATCTCTAAGGCTCAGCCTTCTCCCAATGTAAATATTGCTGCTTTTACATTTAATAAAAAGTCTCCACCTTTGCAGTACGTTGATGTGTGTAATTATGTTCATAGTTATTTACATCTGTTAGATGACTTGAACACAATAACCATAGGAGTTGTACAGACTGTTCATACAGATGTATCTCTAGAACCTGTACAATCTTCATACTTTCTAGTTCCTAGCAGAAAGCTAGGAGACATTCCAATATTCTTCTACAAAGGGCCTCAAAATCCTTCTGATCTTGAAGATGATGACAAAAATGATGATACTGGAAGATTACAACTACGTCGTTATAGTCAGCAATCTAGAGACATCATCAAAAATATGGGCTATGACTTCAGGACTGGCCTTAATAATGGAAAAGGAAGAAAAATGCCTGTCCGGATTCCTCCTTTGAAATATGGAAGGACGAAATGCGGATTGGGTTATACTGCTCCTACTCCTTTCATCAATATTATCCATGAAGATCTTGAGTCTGACAAAGATAAGAGATCTGATTCTTCTAGTACCACTTCTTGGGATTCCGATACGAGTATCGGTGACTTCTACTGCAACCTTCTGTCTTCCAATATGGTTTTCATTGACCATTCTGAAGAAAGTGATGAAGACGAAGAAGAGTTTGAAATCTCACCTGAATCAGAACAGTGGGCCCAAAGATTAGATAATCAATGGAAGTTCCGTTTCGAGCAAAAAGAGCCTCCGACTGAAGATAAACTTGTTCAAATAGATGTTGGTGAAGAGGGGTCTCCCAAACCAATATTCATCAGTGAAAGTCTTTCAGAAACTGATAAGAAAGACATGATCAAACTCATTCGTGATTACATCGATGTCTTCGCTTGGAGTTATGAAGATATGCCAGGGCTTGATCCTCAAATTGCAACTCACAAGCTCAACATCTTACCGAATGCTAAACCGGTCAAACAACAACAACGACGATTTCATCCGGACATCATGGATGCAATTGGAGCTGAAGTCAATAAACTCATTACATCTGAGTTTATTAGAGAGGAACAACATCCCAATTGGGTGGCTAATATTGTTCTTGTTCTTAAAAAGACTGGCAAGATCAGAGTATGCATAGACTTTCGCGATCTCAATACGGCATGTCCTAAAGACGAATTCCCTCTACCAATCACTGATGTCATGGTTGATAATACCTGTGGATTTGAACGAATGTCATTCATGGACGGGTATTCTGGGTATAATCAGATCAAAATGTTCCCAGAAGACGAGAAGCACACTTCTTTCAGAACGCCGATTGGTACATACTGTTATACAGTTATGCCATTCGGTCTCAAGAATGCAGGAGCAACTTATCAACGAGCTATGAGTACTATATTCCGTGAACATTTGCGGAAAACAGTCGAATGCTATGTTGATGATATTGCAGTCAAAAGTCGACAAAAGGAGGATCATATCCAAGATTTGAAGACTATATTTGATCTAATGCGTAAGCATCAATTAAAGATGAACCCTACTAAGTCTTTCTTAGGCGTCTCTAGTGGTAAATTTCTCGGCTTCGTCATTACCTCTAAAGGTATACACGTGGATCCCGAGAAGATCAAAGCCATCCAAGAGATGCGTCCTCCATGCACCTTAAAAGAGCTACGAGGATTTCAAGAAAGAATTGCTTATATCAGGAGATTTATCTCTAATTTATCAGGACGCTGCAGACCATTCAACAAACTTATGAAGAAAGGTATCTCTTTTGTCTGGAATGATGAATGTCAGAAAGCATTCGATGATATAAAACAATATCTGATGAGCCCTCCAGTATTGGTACCTCCCGTCTCAGGAATACCGTTCCTCCTCTATACTCGAGCAATGAGTCATTCATTGGGTGCATTACTCGCTCAAAAGAATCAAAATGGCCATGAACAAGCCATTTATTATCTCAGCCGTACTATGACCGGAGCTGAACCTCGATATTCACCAGTTGAAAAAGAATGTCTAGCCTTGATGTTTGCTGTCCAAAAGACACGTCATTATATCATTGGTCAGACTATTCATGTCATCTCCAGGATCAATCCTATACGGATCATGATGAAGAAACCCAGTGTTTCGAATTCTCGATTGGCTAACTGGGGAATCCTACTTGCTCAGTATGATATGCACTATATTCCTCAGAAATCAGTCAAGGGACAAGCTTTAGCTGATTTTCTGGCTGCTCACTCAATTCCAGAAAATTTAAAACTCTATGATGAAATCCCAGATGAAGTCCTAGATTCAAATCAAATTGCTGAAGAAGATCCTACTTGGCGTCTATTTTTTGATGGAGCGTCAAGAATTGGTCTTAATGGCGATATTGTTGCTGGAGTTGGAATTGTTCTTGTATCACCAGAAGGTCTTGCCATCCAAAGAGCTTATTCTCTCGATCAGCCGTGTTCAAATAATGTAGCTGAGTACAACGCATTGCTTATTGGTCTTCAACTCGCTAAACATCTGAATATTCAACATTTAGAGGCGTATGGAGACTCTAAACTTATTGTCAATCAGATCAGGGGTACTTATAAAGTTCGCCATCAAGATCTGGTTCCTTATCATAGAGTGGCCATATCTATGGCCTCATCATTTAAGGAATTCTTTATTGAACATGTTAGGCGAGCATGTTACACAGAAGCTGATGCCCTTGCTAATCTTGCAGCGGTGCTGGCTATCCCAATCAGACGGCAACAAATGATTGTTGTTCATAGTCGAGAATTATTTCATCTTGAAAATAACCTGACTCTAGGACTTCCAGTTGACATTGAAGAATCAACATCTCATGACGTCAACACAACAAGAGGATTTGGATTTAGTCGTAAATCGATATCATCTTCATCCGATTCCAGCATAGAATTCATCTTCAGTAACTCGACTGAGAATCAGAATACGGATAAAGATTGGAGACTTCCTTTCTTAGATCTTGTATTGTATGATATTCTTCCGGACGATCCGAGTGAGACAGCATCTATCAGACGGCGATCACTCAGATTCTATTACAATCATACAACAAAGACCTTATATCGTCGAGCTTATGATGGTTTACTCCTTCGGTGCATTGCCGGTGATGAAGCCCAACAAGTTATTCGTGAAGCACATGATGGAATTTGTGGAGCGCATCAACCTGGGCTAAAACTTCAAGATCGTATTCGACGGATGGGTTATTATTGGCCAACTATGGTATCAGATGCCATTGAATATGCAAGGAAATGCAAAGCTTGCCAAATCCATGCAGATTTTATACATCAACCTTCGGAATTTCTACATCCGACGGCAGCATCATGGACCTTCGAAGCTTAGGGCATGGACATTGTCGGCCCGATCAATCCTCCATCATCTAAAGGTCATCGGTTCATTCTCGCAATAACCGATTACTTTTCCAAATGGGCCGAAGCTATTCCTTTATCTGAAGTTAAGACGTCTAATGTCATCAGCTTTATTAAGCACCATGTCATCTACAGATTTGGTGTTCTTCGACGTATTGTTCATGATAACGGACCACAGTTCGTCAGCCAGAAATTTACTCGATTCTGTGACGATCACCGGATCAATAATGTTGCTTCTACCGCATATAATCCAGCAGCTAACGGATTGGCAGAAGCTTTCAACAAGACTATCATCAAACTCCTAAAGAAGTTTGTCTCCACTAACAAACGTAATTGGAGTGACAAGCTCGGGGAATGCTTGTGGGCTTATCGCACTACAGTCCGTAATGCTACTAAGTGTACACCTTTCTCTCTGGTGTATGGATCTGAGGCTGTTCTCCCATTAGAGATTCAAATTCCTTCTTTAAGGATAGCAATCGCTAATGAACTCACTGCCGAAAATAATGATCGTCTTCGACTTCAAGAATTGGAGGCTCTGGATGAAAAATGGTTATCTGCTCAACAGAATATTGAATTCTATCAAGCTAGAATTTCAAGGGCTTTTAACAAGAAAGTCAGAATTCGAACATTTCAGAAAGGAGAACTTGTGCTTACTGTCAGACGCCCGATGACTATGACACACATGAGTAAGGGCAAGTTTGATGCAAAATGGGAAGGTCCATTCATTGTCAATAAGATCTTTTCTAATGGGGCTTATCAACTCACTACTCTAGATGGTAAAGCCACTATGATGCCCATCAACGGTAAATTCTTGAAGAAGTACTACGTCTGATATTTCTATCAAAATTGTCCTCCCATCACTCTCCAGCTGTTTCATTGTTCTTTCCGAAGAATCATTCTGATATCTATTATCCCCAGTGGAGATAGGTATTCTACTTTGTATCGTTTTCTCAACAAATTTGATATCCAGAAAATCATGTCCACATTATCTCTGAATTTTCTATCTCAATATCATATTTATGAAAATGATATTTAGTCTTTCTGATTTCTGAGTCAAAAAATCAATGAATAAAGGCAAAAATATAAAAGTGGGAAGGATATATCGTAAACAAAGTTTCCTTAAACGGAATTTATTTGAGACAAATCCCTCAAGAAAAAAAAAGTACATCATCATGGAAGATCACTATGATCCCTTTCATATTTGGGACGAGGACCACATACATAATCAGCAAAAGAATTGAATACATCTTTTCCTGACCGCACCAAGAATTGACAGGCAGCCAGCCTCATTGCTTCTTCTTCTTCTTCGGTTTCTCCTGGTTCGACCAGGAAGTCCAGAATATCTTTTGGCGGCTTGGGAGTAGACGAGCTTTCGCCCATTTCCTTCTTCTGCGGAGGTGGATGTTCTTTAACACCTTCAGTAGCTTCAAGGGCGACTTCAGCCTTCTTTATGTTCTCTTCAAAAGACATTGTGGATAAAATGCGATCCTTCTATTCAAATATATGCTCTATTTATAGGCATATGGTTACAAGGATCGAAGGGACGTATTCTTTTCCGATATTCAGTTCATCCATTCATTTCTCATATTCATCCGACGTTTCACATGTTCATTAATACTTGACGGTTCGTCCGTTCATTTATTACATTCACTCGACAGTTCATCTGTTCATCGTTTCTTAACGGTTCATCCGTTCATAATCTTCTATCAGTTCATTAAGTGGGGATTCGTTATTTATCACGTTTTCATAACCTCTGAATCAAATCCGAATCTACTTACTCATTTGTCATGTTTTGACCTCTGCATAGAAATCAATCTATTTTCTTTCGAGTTCCTATATATTATCATGTCCATAATACCTCTGATAATATTATATACTCTAAAAACAGAAAAGATGATTTTATTATCTATCATGTCCACAATTCATCCACAAATACAAATCATTGAGCATAGAAGAAGTGTCATTTCCATTCCAATTTCACCACAAAAAGTCTATTACATTTTCTTAGACTTTCCTACAAATCATAATGGAAATCTATTACAAATCTTGGATTTTCATTCTATGTACAACTGAGATCTATTTCTTCTTGGATCTTCTCTGGCAATCTCGTTATTTGTGGCAATTCCTGGGTGTCCAGCAGGAATCAAACTCTGGTCTTATCTCTCAGACGAGAGGAGAACCACAGAGTAGGGCAACACGAAAACGTGTTGCTGCCAATACAACTGGTGGATGGGGGTAACCTCTCAAGGAAGACAGGAATGTATCCAAACCTTGGGATACAATTCCTAGTTCTGCCTTGAAAGGAACTCTACTACCCGATTTCTCGGTAGTAGAGTTAACTCCACCATCCAACTCTCGTGTATAAAGGCTCTTCCTACCATCTAAGGAAGACCCTTCTATCTCATGAAGAGTTCTGAGTTGTCTGATTTACGCGTCAAAAGCGTATGAGCTCCCTGATGTAAATGTCAGAAGAACATTGTCCACAGCATCCACATCACCAATGCCAGTTCTGAAGAAGGTTTTCAGCCAAAATTCTGTAAGAAACAGTAAAGAAAAATCAGTCAACAGAAACTGGCCAAGCAAAGACAGATGTATTCTGTTCATTTCAGGAAGATGAATTTGTCCTCAGCAAAAAAAAAAAAAAATTCGATGCGTGTATATTGAACTTACCACTGAGTTTGCTGCTAAGGATTGACAGATCTATGTCTGGTAGCGTGCACAGAGATTTGACATCAGACAACATGGCTTTCCTATTTTCTTCTCATAGAAAATTCATTCTCAGAAGAGAGGAAGAAGAATGGGAAGATGAGTTTGCGTGGAGTTCATCCATCTATTTAAAGGGTCAAGTGCAGGTCCATTCTTGGAAAAGATCCGCATAAATAGCGCTCGTAAATTGTGGAATGAATGACACGTGTTCTTTGGAAGACAGCGCAACATTGGAAACAGTCAAAGAGTGCTAATTAACATTCTTTATTAATGTACGCTGTTCAATGCAAAAGTTGTACTACATTCTTCAAGACAGGCACTGATGGCCTTACAAAAGACAAGACAAAAAGAGTACAACAAAAGCATAAAAGTCACGCCCTATTTTCCAGAGCGGCTAAGTTTGATGCCTAACTCCTCTACGCTCTTAACTCCCAGGCGATGCAATAGAGTCTCGAGCATTTCACGCTTCTCCATAAGGCTCCGTCCATCAGAAGAAGACGAGCCATCCAATCCAAAGTAGCTCAAGAGATTCTTGGCTAGCTGCGTGGAGTCATCCTTGAGCTCGATGACGACAGGTTCGGGTTCTTTGCCCCCAAAAGTGGGGTCACCATGGGAACAAAAGCCCAACTTGCGTGCTTCCTCTTCGGCTGCTTCCTTTGGGGTCATATTTTCGAGAGATGAAGTCAAAACTGAGAATCACTCCCTGTTTATATAACAGATCTCGTCGACTGTTCATATTCCACCATAAATTGGACGCAATCAGTCTCGGAGAACGAAGAGTCATTATGACATTTAATAAGTTCATTTGGATGTTTTCAAAGAACTTCGAAGTCTTTTCGACTTCCGAAAAATTTTTAGAGTCATCTCAGCGTGACTTTAACTCATTTCATCATCTCTATTTCAAAGTATTTCGAAAATATTTTATCATTTTTCGAAAACTTTGAAGGGGGTTTTGTAGGCCTCAAAAATGAAGTCACGCTGAGTTGATCAGAACAAGTCACGCAGAGTGATCCAAGAAGCAACACAAAAGATACGCTAAGTTCTGTCTGGCCATCTCCTTTAGAAGTCACGCAGAGACAGCTCAGCCATACGTCAGAATCATAATGACTGACAACACAGCAGTCGAGAAACGTCTCCTCGTATGCTACGTATGTACAGAACTCGAGAGATCACAGCCGTCTTTTGCGTGATTTTTGAAATCTTCCTTAGCAAGACTCACTCTTCACCAAGATTGGTGTGACTTTGGGTCTTATCTTCATTTAATGCGACTGACAATATAATCAATGTCAGAGATTTTGTGTCAGACGAAGCGTGCCAAATCAAGACAGCTGGCGGTTTGCGTGGATTCTGAACCTTCTCCTTCCTCAAAACATTTGCATGACTTCTGAGTTATTCTTCTCAAAGCCTGCATGAATTCTGAAGTATTCTTCTTCAAAGCTTGCGTGGATTTCGCCTTCAACGAGTCTGCGTCAACGAAACTACGTGGATTTTTGCCTTCAGCAAGACAGCGTGGATTTCATTTCAACTGGAGTACGTGGCAGCCATGCCACCAATCTCTCTCTCGCGTGCCCAGTAACTTGCATACGACCCATGCACTAATGCCATGTGTCCAACAGTTACGGGCCACGTCCAGTAACTACTCACTAATCCTGCGTGTATTTAGAGTCTGCGTGACTTTTCAAATGCACTAGTGGTGAGGTAGTTATCTTTTCAGTTACTGTTTTGACTCTATAAATAGAGTTCTTTTTTTATTCATTGTACAGATACATTGATATCTACTGTCAAAATTTTGAGAGCTTTTCTTCTTCGCATAGTCCAAAGGATAAAGCGATCGTCTTCTAGATCGGATTCCTACAGTTGTAATTTTCTCAGATACAAAATAAATAAAGTAAATTTATTTATGGAAAACAGTGATGTTTCAGATTCTTGTCTATATGTATGTAACTATGAAGAGTCTGTAATAGGTCTTTATGGTCACATATTTCTGTATAAAAACTCTTCTGTTCCTTCAATTTTTTTGTCAACATAAGGAGGGGTCATTATAGAAGACACGCCTAACCGAAGGTCATATGAACATGGTAGGCCCAATCTTCGCTGGGATATAGAACAACAATTCAGAGCTAGTATGAACATGAACTGTTTTCTAGATAGCCATGATAATCATAGGATCAATACGGAGAGAACGACTACTCAGAGGTAATATGGACGTGGTAGCCGCATTGTCTGGGTGTAGAGGAGCAATCGAGAGGTAATATAGACGTGAAGTGCTTCATCTACTGGAAGGAAGATATAGAAGAAAGGAATCCCCTTACCAGAACCGATAGGCACTCTTAGGGGATTCGAGAGACTATGTCGATTTTATTTTCAAGCATAATAATTTTTAGGAACTTGCCGTTGATGGGTATCATTAGCAAGTCACGATTGGGTTTGGCTAGTCGATAAACACCATTGGAGTATACCATTTCTATGACGAACGGTCCTTCCCACTTGGGCTCGAACTTTCCAGCCATCTTGTGAGTCATCACCCTCGGCCTTCGTACTGCTAAGACGAGGTCGCCCACTTGGTATGATCTTTCCCGGACTCTTTTATTGAAGGCCCCAGAAATATGAGCTTGGTAAAGCTCGATTCTTTGCTGTGCTAGCAAGCATTTTTCATCTAACCCTTCTAACACTTGTAACCATCTACGCTGGTTATCTTCGTCAGTTAGCTGATTGGTGATAGCTACCCGTAAGGACGAGATTTGAATCTCCAAGGGGAGCACTGCTTCACTTCCGTAGACTAGGGCAAATGGTGTGTTGCCCATTGGTGTCCGCACGGTCATACAGTATGCCCATAGGCATTCGCCCAACTTCTCGTTCCACTCACGTTTATTAGAGGACACGACTTTCTTGAGCAGTTTGATGATAGTTTTGTTGAATGCTTCGGCCAACCCATTAGCCGCCGGGTTATAGGCCCTTGATGCCATGTTCTGTATTCGGTTCTTGTCATAGAACCGCTAGAAGGCATGACTCACGAACTGGGGGCCATTGTTATGGACAATTCTTCTAGGGACCCCAAACCAGTATATGACGTGGTGCTTGATGAAGCTGATTACGTTCGAGGCTTTTACTTCCTTCAATGATACTGTTTCCGCCCACTTGGAGAAGTAGTCCATGATGGCAAGGATAAACCAATGTCCTTTGGAGGAAGACGGGCTGATTAGCCCAACGATATCCATTCCTCATACTTCAAATGACCAGGAGGCCACAGTAGGGTGTAGATGCTCTGAAGGTTGGTGAATGAAGTTTGCATGCAACTGACATGCCCAACACTTCTTTGCATATTGCACGGCGTCCGCCATCATAGTGGGCCAGTAATAGCCCATGCGGCACAATCGGTCTTACAACTTGGGCCCGAGTTGATGAGCTGCACAGGTCCTATCGTGTGCCTCTCGGCGTGCTTTACGTGCCTCTGTCTAGGATAGGCACCGGAGGAGGATTCCGTCGTAAGAACGATGGTACAACATTTTGGTAGTTGTGCCATAGAAGAATCGGAGGGAACGTCTCATGATGGAAGCCGCCTCCTTCGGGTCTTCGGATAGAATCCCGTAGACCGCGTAGTCGATGAACGAGAAATGCTAGTCCCGTACGTCTACATTAGCCTCTGCTTAGACTGAGTAACTTTGGAATGTGTGGAGAGCGTTCTTTGGACATACGAGTTCTCGCCCCATCATCGTAACGGTGTATTGGGATCTTCCAAGAGCTGCAAGAGAGGCGACGAGACCGGCGAGGGTGTCGGCCTCTAAATTTTGTAAAGATGGCACATGTTCTTTAAAGAAACCTGTGAACATGGAGATGATGTCGATGTCCGCCTGATGGTAGGGGATTAGGTCCTCATGACGGACCTCATATTGTCCTCAAACTTGGCTAAGGATCAGCTTTGAGTCCCCATAGGCTTCGATGAAGTCAACCCCCAATTGTTTAGCGAGTTATAGCTCGATGATGAGGGCATTGTACTCAGCAACATTGTTGGTACATGACTCCACGAGGGAGTAGGCACGATGGAGATCCGACCGTCGGGGGCAATAAGGACAACCCCTACTCCCGCTACAATCTCACCCTTGGGTCATGTCCTTGAAGCACCATCAAAGAACAGTTTCTATACGGGGTTGTCTGAGACAGCATTAGATTCTAAGACTTCATCCGGGATGTCGTCGTAGAGCTTTGACGCTTCTTGCACAGGGTGTGCTGCTAGGAAATCGGCCAACGCTTGGCCTTTAACTGCCTTCTGAGGGACGAACACCATATCATAAGGAGTTAAGAGTATGGCCCAGGTGGCTAACCTCGAGTTCAAAGCCCCTGGCTTGGTCATGAGGACCCTGAGGGGGTTGATTCGGGAGACGACGTGGATCGTCTGTCCGGTCACATAGTGACGTATTTTCTGAATGGTGAAGAGTAAAGCAAGATACTCCTCCTCGACAGGATTATACCGGTACTCGACCCCAATCATGGTTCTGCTGAGGTAATAGATGGCCTGCTCGTGTCCTTCATCGCTCTTCTGGGACAGTAATGCCCCATAAGAGTGATCCATGGCTCAGACGTGGAGTAGAAAAGGTCTTCCTATTATTGGAGCTACAAAAACAGGGGGACTGGGGAGGTACTTCTTGATGTTGTTGAATGCTTGTGGGAACTCTTCGGTCCATACAAAGGAGACCCCCTTCTTCATCAGTTTGGTGAAAGGCTGGCATCGACCAGAGAGGTTTGCTATGAGTCTTCTGATGTATGCCAGACGTCCTTACAGGCCTCGAAGTTCTCTAAGATTCTTCGGGGGAGCCATGTCCAGGATTGCCTTCGTCTTCTCCGGATCAATATGGATTCCCTTCGCCGTGACGATGAAGCCTAAGAACTTGCCTCTAGAGATGCCTAGGAAGGACTTGGCCGGATTCATCTTTAGTTGGTGTGCCTGTATTATGTCAAACACTGTTCGTAAGTCATCCAAGTGGCTGGACTTAACTTTGCTTTTGACGGCAATGTCATCGACGTAACACTCCACCGTCTTCCAAAGATGTTTGTGGAATATGGTACTCATAGCCCGCTGGTAGGTTGCATCAGCATTCTTCAATCCGAAGGGCATAACTGTATAACTGTATATCCTTTTCGGAGTCTAGAACAAAATATGCTTTTCGTCCTCTGGGAACATCTTGATTTGGTTGTAGCCTGAAAAGCCATCCATGAAGGACATACAAAGCCACAAGTGTTGTCAATCATCACGTCTATGATTGAAAGAGGAAATTTGTCTTTTGGACAGGCCCAGTTGAGATCCTGGAAGTCTATACAGACTCTAATCTTCCGTTCTTTTTGGTAACCGGCACGATATTAGCCACCTAGTCCAGGTGCTGTTCTTTACGGATGAAGCCACTCTCAAGGAGTTTATCGACTTTTTCTTCGATGGCGTCCATAATATTAGGACGGAAGTGACACTACTGCTGTTTGACAGGTTTGGCGTCAGATAGAATGTTGAGCCGGTGCATGGCGACTTGTGGGTCCAAACCCGACATATCTTTATAGCTCCAGGGAAAGATGTCTATATACTCCCGGACCAACTATACTAGAGAATCTTTGTCGTCTCCTGTCAGGCTTTTGCTGACAAAGATGGGTTTAGGGAATGTTTTATCCCCTAAGTCGATATGGACGTCTTCGTCCTCGGTGGGAGACTCTCGTTGTTCGAAATGCCATTCCTACTGAGAGCCAAGGCGTTGAGCCCAGGGCTCCTCTTCGAAAAAATTGAGTGCCTGGTCTTCTTCCTCTGCGAGATCGTCTGTGGAAACCTTGTTGACGGATAGTACCTTCTGGAGGTCCCGACCTATATAAGAATCCCAGGTTGAAGAGTCGAAAGAATGCGAACGTAGTAGAGCCTCCAGTTCTGAACTCTTTAAAGTGATCGTGGGAGTAATATACCCCAACCCCAGCGAGTATGTTGGTAGTAGTTCTGAGGCTTCCCCTTCAGAGTACGAACTCGTAAGGGAAGCCAACGACCTTTTCCATAGTTCAGTCCTTTGTTGCTGTTCAGGTCGTATCCCATCTTCTGGATGAGATATTTTACTTAAGTAGTATAACGGTAGAGTTGTATCTTGCCGTCGTCGGGTTCCGGTTCTCCTGGGGATGGCCGCTGCGGATGTTCTAGTCGACCGAAGATGATAGGTTGCTCCTCCGAGTTCCTTGGCGAGACTAGGAAGTAGGAGCCTTTGGAGGGGATAACTCGGTTTACAAGGTTTGCAGTTGTCACTTGCGTTTGTAGAGTACATAGAGCATTGTCTAAGAAGTACTTAGTGTTCCAATATGTACAAGAGTAATTTGAAGACAACTTCCTATTAATAAAATACAAAATTTTATCCCGAGGGATTACATCATCTAAAGACTGTGCCTCGGTATTGGCGCAGACATCATCTTGTAATTCCTCGTGGGCAAGAGCTATTGCAGAAGGAGATGGAGGAGATTTTTGCTTCATCTTGATCACCGCGGGAGGCGCAGCCAGAGTATCTTGCGGCTTTGAAGCGGGTATCGGGGCCTTTCGGGAGAGCTTTATTTGTAGGGGCTCCTGGCTTGATGCCGTCGAAGGCGGCCGGGCTGGAGCCTTGCCCAGAGTTTGATGACCAGGGGGGATGGAGTCTTAGGTGGCTTCCCTTTCAGTGGAACCCTTGTGGGTCCTTCCGTAATGACTGTAGCTTCTGCTTCGTCGTCGGCATCGTTACACTCATTGTCCCAGGGGAGTAGTTTGTACAGATCGGTAACTGTACAGTATGCTTCGAGACCTCGGAACGGGTCGATGTCAGCAAACTCCGTCTTGACGGTCGCGTCACTAGCTACGTACTTCATGCACTTATGAAGGGTGGATGGGACGATCATGCACCCATGGATCCATGGTCGTCCAAGCAACATGTTATAGTTTATGTCTGCATCGATGACGTAATAGGTTACCTCACTATAAAGATCACCTATTTGGCACTTCAATCGGATCTTGCCCAGAGGCTCACTCTTCTCCCCGTTGAAGCCACTGATGGTGGTGTTCGATGCCGTGAGACGGTACATCGGGATCCCTAGAGTTTGGAGCAAACTTCGAGGGATCATGCTAGGCGATGAGCCCGGGTCGATGTGAATGCGATCGACCTTGATGGCACCCACGTATCATGTGTAGTATAGGGTTCGGTTATGTCGGTTGTACTTTAGTAGCATATCGTGATGCGTAAAGGTGATGTTAGGAATCACCTCGACCATGCTATGGCAATGTGGACATGCCGCAGGGTCTTCCTTGGGCTGCTTCACCTGTACGAGATAAGCCTCTGCATTCTACAGCACCTCGTTGAGGGCGTCCTGAGTTGCTTTGGAGAGCCGGAGAAGCTCGAAGAGTGATGACCAAGCCGACGTATTGGCCAGCTGCGCCAGTATGTCTAAGTTGTAGGGCTTGATCAGACCTACTGTCGAGTCCTTTTGTAGAGGCTTATTGAAGCGGACCTCCTTCTGTTTCTACTTATCTGCGGCAGGCGGTTGAGAAGGTCCGGCTTGTGCTGTATCGGAGTAGAATGGGTCGCCGATGGAGGCGTCTCTTCTTTAGGAGCCTGGTTTTCCTCTCGCTGGAGAGCCGAAGGAGTGGTCACCCTGGTGTCTCCTGCCGAGGAGGAGACCATGCGATATGTCCTGGCCTTCCTTCCTTTAGCCGGGAGTGCTGCTGGCCTAGTCATGTCAGGAGTGAGATCTGGATGAACCCACATTACTTCACCTTGCGGTGTTGTGAAGGGGATGATGTCTTGAGCATTGTCCATGGCGGGCGGAAGGTTGATGACTTCCATCATTGCCTTTGGGATAGGGACGACGCTGTCTTGAGTATCGGCTATCGAAAAGCTCTCGAACTGTATCGTGACCATGCTGGCCATCACATTCTTTTCCTCATAATTGAAGGAGATGTCTTTGGCGTCGATAAGATATTGAATCTATCTTTTCAACACGTAGCAGTCGCATATTGAGTGGTGGATGTACTGGTGGTAATGGCAGTACATAGAATTATCCACCTTTTCCACTTCGTCAGGATGCTTGGGAGGTAGAAGCTGGAGCCTGCCGCCCTTGGTCAATATCTCGAATAATTCGAGCGTGTCTTCATCATTGAAGGAGTAGGTTTCCTTCAACTTATGCACTTCGGCCGACTTGGAGCTCATGAGCGCTGGACCCTTTGTAATATTGATGGCCATAGCTTGATTGCCTTTACCATCTCTTACTCGCTTTCCTTTATCTTCAATAAAAGGGAAGTTCAGACCTAGGAGTTGTACGTCCTGAGCATTCTTTTGAGCTATATTTGCTTCAGTAATGAAGGGCTTCCACTCGGTGCAGGGAGTACTGTGCCACAGTTTGATGGCAGGGAGCATATTATTATGGCTTGAATCCATGGACATAGCCTCAGGTATGCTTGGAAGTAGCCTTAGGGCGGCCTGGCGAAAGCGTTCAATGTACGCTCGTACGGGCTCCTTTTCTTTCTGAATGATGTCCATGAGAGTAGACATCTTCATGTCCAGCCCTCCTTCGTAGAACCATTCCAGGAACATGTTCTTCAGGTCTTCAAATGATTTAATACAATTGTCAGGCAAACTGCAGAACCATTCATAGGCCACCCCCTGTAGAGCTCCAACGAAGATGCTGGTGAGAAGGGCGTCGTCCTTTGGCAGGTGTCCTGTTACTGAGGCAAAGTACCTCAAGTATCGTCTGGGCGACTCCTTAGTATCATAAGGGGTGATAGTCTGTGGTTTATATTTAGGAGGATAAACCACATTGTCCCACTCAGCAGGATAAGGTTGCTGGATTCCCATCTTTCAGAGTGTGGCTCTCTTTTCTTTGGCATCATGGTGAGCATATAACTCCTTTAGTGCTTTCAGTATTTCATTGGATACCGCTGGATTGATGGTCGACGGAGTGGCCGACGACTGCACGACTTGGTTTATGACGGGCAGGGTGCTAGACCCATCACGAACTATCGAAGCCGC
The DNA here is from genome assembly GCA_029216955.1 of Iris pallida. Classification (NCBI taxonomy): domain Eukaryota; kingdom Viridiplantae; phylum Streptophyta; class Magnoliopsida; order Asparagales; family Iridaceae; genus Iris; species Iris pallida. The sequence goes on from JANAVB010006282.1 coordinate 33,189, forward strand.
AGGTATGGAGGTAGTGAAAACCAATCTGTCCTTGATCTCCATAACGACAAAGACTAAAGTCTGTATGGATATGTTCAACTTGTTAAGACTTCCTTCGAGAGCCTCAATGTATTTCTGCTGATCAACACTTCTGCTTGATTCTTTGTTGTCATCAGCCGCCATGTGCACAGATGCTATGTGCGTATAAGTAGAAGGGGTGGTAGATCTCTTGCTTTCTAGTTCGGAGTGCTGGTGCTCATCCTCTTATGGGAAGACTGGCAAGTTACGATCGTCCTCTGACTCGACATTGTTCCTATCCCCGGTCTTCTGACAGCTTGCACCCGCAGAAGTGTCGGTGTCATACGTCCCTTCGTCATGCTGAAACGAAGGGTTGTTATGCACCGTAGCAGGCTGGCTACCCCCAGCAGGTGCATCAGTCGATGAACCATTTTCTTGCAATGATGATCCATCCTTGGAGCGTGTGTGTTGGAACACGCCTTCCTTGGGCATATGCTTCTTGCTATCCCCAGGCCAGTTTTTGGACTTGCCAACCGAGGAAAGGGGTTTCTTGGATAGCTTCTTCCGGGATGGAGAGTCCTGAGCAATATTGCATGAAGCAATACGGAGCTCTTCTTCTTCCTCGCAAGTTCTTGGTCGCAACCTTTGAAAGATGGAGCTCCTCTTTGGCGGTGATGGATCTGCTTGACAACAATAGCAGTTGATGGTAATATGAGTATAGTTGGGTCTTGATTTAGACACCAACTGCGTCTCAGATTCTTCTCTCGTCCTATACTCGCAGGGAGAAGACGAAGTCTTCATGCGTCTACTTCCTTCGTGTATACAGGAATGTTGTACACAGCCGAAGAAATATGGAGAAGGCATTCTTCTTTTGAGTTCCTGCGGGTGAGGTCCGAGTATGCCTCGATCAAAGAGTCATTGATGACGTACCCCCGGCCTTGAGTAGTATGAGTGGGTGCTCAAGGGATGACGGGGTTCTGCTGGACGAGGCTTCGGAGAGTCTGGGATGGTCTTGTATAACTTTCCATCGGCTGCGCGCATTACTGTCAATGCAGGCCTCCGGTCCGCCATCGGCGTAGCACTTTGATGGCATAGGGTGAGTGCTGCCTTGGATATGCTCCTACCACGATTAGATGATGCGTAGTATTCAAAATCCAACATGTCCATACCTGATGGACCTGTTATTCTGCCGAAGACAGAAGTTCTCATCAGTGTAGCATCCTCCACGAGCGGGCGAGCCATCATCTGCTCCTTTCGGCGTTGCGTCTTTGTCATGCTTGCCATAAGATAGCCGTGATCTTCTCTGCGTTTCGCGAGCATAGGATCTGAAAGAGATAGCCTGGCGTCAGCGGTCGAAGGGATCTTCGGAGCTTCATCGACGAGGGGAGTATGAGACGCAGTCCCCTCCATCGTACTGCTCGTCGCAGCCGCCTCAGGCACCCAGGTCCGTCGAGCCTTCTTCCGTTTTACGAGCTTTCAAAGTCCTCGACTTCTCTTTAGAAAGAAGATCTTCAAAAGCTTGCTGGTCGAAGCGCACGACCAACATCTTCTGAGAGGATCCCAGCAAGTCATCATTGGATTACGTTACCACCTTCTCGTTGGAGGAGAAGGTAGTCCCCAGCAGAGTCGCCATCTTGTTCGACATGACAAAAGTTTGAACAAAATTTTTGTATGTTGAATGTAAAAAAGAGTATAATCGATTCTTATGCGAAGAAATCTAAGTACAAAAGTTTCTGGGAAAGTGTGACGGTGGAGATCGAGCATTGTAGCAGCTCCTTTACTTCGTTGACGATCCGATGATGATATAAGACTTGTACTGACTTTCTGGTTCCTTCGATGGAACTCTAGGGTTGTCGATCAGGAGGATGCCGAAGTTGAAGATTTTCATAATTCTGTAGATCTTCTTCTCCTTGTCCATCATGCTGTTGGAGGAAAACCTCTCCTATTTATAAGGGAGAGGGGCACATATGTGATGTGCATTAGGGTTTCGAGATATGAAGGAATCTCTCGTCCTTACACGGTGCGGGCTTCTGTGGTGCTGCCACATGACGGGTGTTGAGATTTTTCTCAAGCGAGATCTCTGGTGGTTATCAAAATAACCAAAGGAGGTGACACGTGGCGTGTGCCGATGTAAACCCCCTAAATTTTTACCACATTTTTTAAAAATAATTTGATATCGATTTGTTTACTTTTTCGTAATTGTGCGTCGCGCACGAGATCGCGTTTTATTTTTCGTATTTGCTCGACGAGTGCGAATATGTGCAAGATGCATATTTTTATAAAATATTTTTATTTGAGATTTTATTTATATAAAAGCAATATAGGTTCAAAATAATATATATGATAAATATTTCTATTTTTTATTTGCTAAAAGTTGTGAAGAACGTCGCATCGAGAATTGCCAAAATTTTATTTTCTTCCTTTATTATAAAAAATAGGCTATTTTACTTTATTGGTAACTTAGAGAAACTATGTTCTATATAAATATTCTAATTGTGAGGTACATGAAATTAATTTCATATATATTTTGGGCTTCAAAAGTTTATCGAAATAGTTATATTCATTGCAAAGTGTATTCTCAAATATTTTAATAATTATTATGAATTTTGAAATTATTTATTTATTATTTTATTTATTATGTAAAGATAATTCGAAATTTAGATCTAAAGCTAACTTACTTATGGTAACTAATTTTTGATTTTTTTTTATAGTTTTAAATAAAGGATTGAATCTATATAAATTTGATTTGGAATTTGATTTGATTTAAATGATTTTGTTGAATCGATCTAAATTAAAAATAGAATTATCTAGTCGGATTTGAACTACTAGTAATCCTTATCCAACAGGGAATTCCCACCTCCTATATAATGAGAGGTACTCATCCATAAAATTCTACCAAACCAATCTCCACAATTCGTGCAACGTGCTGTGCATCGTGTCTGTGACGCAGAATCTTATTCCAATTCTTTACAGTCATCTACGTCGTGTCCACAGCTCGGACACGATGACAATAATCACACAACCGACACCACCAACTCTACCACTGGCCGCCTGTGCGCCGAGCTCCCTTCGTCGCCGTCCCCGATCGGTACCGGAGGCGACAGTCCGCTGTTTGCAGGAGCCCCCACTCCGGATGATCGCCGTGTCTCACCGTCGCCGCGACCCGGCGCCCAGCCGCTACTCCCCCGCATGCGATCGCCCCTTCTGCGCGGTACCGTAGACCGCCCCTCTTCAGTCCCTCCTTCCTTCGGTCGATCACCCGTGCGTCGGGCCAAGCACCGCGCGTGCCCCTCTGTCCTCCGCCACCGGCTTCGTGCCGTCCGTCGGTGAGAACCGCTCTTCTCCACCGTACGCGCCACCGCGTGCAGGACGCGACCGCCGCTTCCCCTCCCAGTAAGAACCCCTCCCGATTCCCCCTCTTTCGATACTATCTCTCTCTCTCTCACTTTACTAACCCGAGACAACAGCTTTTATTAAAGTTTCATCATTTTATTATTATTAATAATATTATTATTAGTGTTAATATTATTATTATTATTATTATTATTATTACTGATATTATCATCATCATTATTATTAGTTTTATTAGTATTATTATTTTATTTTTATTATTATTATACTGCTATGGTTGTTGTCGTTATTATTAAATTTTGTATACAGTAAAATAGATATCGTATAAATTATTTATATTTTTATATAGGTTATTTAAGTATTACCATTATTATCATTTTGCAATTTTGGTGATATTACTATTATTATTATTATTATTATTATTATTATTATTATTATTTTAGAAATTGTATAAATATTTTCTGGTGGAAATTCAAAGTTAGTTTTAACACGAAAATATTCTTCTCGATTTATATGTGTTATCTTTGACAAAGTTATAATTCTTGGCCTAAATAAATTGTAAATATTTTCGAAAAATTTCTTAAATATTTCTATGTATGAAATATATTTTTGTCTAAAAAGCATATTCTTACAACCTAAAGTTTTCTTGTCTAAAAATAGTTCCTGATTTTGGTGTTTATATAAAAATATTTAGTTAACAAAATTACTCTTCAAATTATTGGATATTTCTAAAACTAGTATAAGTATCTTTTACTCCAAATTTCTCTTTAGTTATCGTCATTGATCATGACTAAATCATGCTTCCCTATTTCTTTGCAACTTCAGACCTCTACACATCAAACATAGCTATTGGACATTCATGACTTGTCGGATCATTGCACCACACTATGAGATACACCAGGCAAGATATCTTGCCATTATACTGTTTATTTTTAGTTTGCATTTTATTATATATCACTGTTCATTTATTTTTAGTTCTTACAGTTCTTGATTTACTACCTGCTCAGTGATATTAGCTTACTTGTTATTATCCTTTGATTGTATATGCCCTAGAGTTAAGGGACTACCGATGGTAGTGTATTGCATATACCTTGACACAGTTATACCACAAGGATGTGTGAGATGAGTGGCATGTAGAGGTCCTTGCGTGTTGGTTGATCACCCGTGCGCATGCGTTAGATCTAACTGTCAATAGTTGTATATTAGAAGACTTGACGGTTAGTAGTGTTACATGGTTGTGGATGTGACATGAAAGGTACATTGGGTGGGGAGAACATTTCCTTGTCGTATGGGCTTCGATTACACTTTTCTTGTAACCCGGAAGCTCCGCTGGAGATACGGGTATGATTAGCCTCTCAGGTTGGCCACTGTCATTTTTGAACGTCATGCGCTTACGTCACTGGTACCCAAGTGGGGACTATACCAGATCCTATTTACAGCCAGGGCTCATACGACGAAAGGTTTGTTCTCAACTACATGTTCACTTTAGTATGGTTAGATTACCTTATTATTGTCTTGTCACTTACTTCTGTTTGTGGCATATTTTATATTCAGTATTTATATGGCATGTTTATTGTATCTTGTTACGTCCCTCTGAGGACCTGGTTATCTCTCCAAATGTGTCTTGTGATTTCTGCAGGTGCTTTAGCTAAGACCATGACTTGCGCTCTATTTTTCGAGATATTGCTTTTGGATCGTCATTTCCGTCGCTCGACTAATTCATTTTACTTGTATAATTCTTCCTTATTTAAATTAGTTGGTAGTGGATTTGTCTCCGCCAAACGATTGTATACATGACAAATTCAAAAGTTGCTTTTATATCATTTTTTATTTTTGTGGATGAGATTTAGTGCCTTGGTTACTGCATTTACAGCTTATGTATACATACGAGGGTTTCTTATACTTCGTATGTATACAAGTGGCATGATAACGTTCTAGTCCTTTTATTTTTGGGACTGGGGCGTTACATGTTTTTGTGGTGGCCCATTCAGGTCGAGTTTGTCGTTTCGATTATATTAATGAACCGAGCGGGCCTGCAATATAGGAATAGAGTTTAGAATCTCATCTACCTACTTGACATCCTTTCTTGACTTCAAATTCCGAACTCTCGTTCGACCTCCTTGATTTGCATCTTGCTTGACTCCTTCTATCGTAAATTCTTAGTTTCGTGCTTAGTAAGATGACTATACTAGTATATGCCCATAAGTTAAATACCTGGCTAGAAGGATTACATTGACAATTATGCATTGAGATTTTATTTGAGGCATTTATTTTCCTAGAAATATGATCTTAAGGATTAGTTAATTCCAAGTTGGGTAGTAGCATATTACCGCCTTCGAAGGATAGTTGGAATTTTATTTTGATATTACAAGGTGGTATACACAAGAGGATAGCTAGATCGAGAAAACAAATTTTTGACTTAGGATTATTTTTTGTAGTTATGATTTATTAGGGATATGAAATCGATTTGAGAAATATCTTAAAAGTTTTTATATTATGACGCATGATTTACGGTTAAGTTCAAGTTTGGATTGTAATATGTTAAAGTTTATCCCGAAATTTATTAAAGAGTTTAAATTATAAGTTATGATTGTGTAAACGACTAGAGAATATGGAGGGTTTATGATTACAGTTTATTAGAGAGCTGGAGGTTTTAAATTGACTCGTACGATTTATAAGTTTATTTATTTTTGAGTTTGAAGAGATGATGGTAAAAAAAATTTTGAAATTTTTTGGAAGATATGAAATCGACTTTGAAGGAAAAATTTAAATTTTAAATTTGTCATATGATCTATGATTTATAAAGTTATTTAGATTTCGAGTTTAAAGCCTTGATTATGGATATTTAAATTTTGGTGGAAAAAAATGTTCAATTTGCGATATACAAGGACTATTTCGAGATTGATTAGAGATTTAAAATTAAACTTGGCATCCTAAGCTAATTAGAAATTTTGGTGGAGTATCTTGAGAATGTTATTGAGAAACTTTTGAGGAACTTAAAATTTTTAGATTAGATCCTATATTGGTGAAGGACCAAGAAACAAGCAAGGTCGCTCTAATGAGATACAAGTATTCCATAATAGGTTGCCATACCCCCTATGATTATGATATGACATATACACAAGTATAGTTAGTCATTGACCAAACTGTGTAACTATATCCTTATCTTTCCTAACTCAACCTTCCCTTAATTCTAGATCTTTTATCGTGACCATCTAATTATTTGAAACTTAGAAATGATTAGAATCATTCCCTTGACCATACCCTTATCTATGAGACTACCTTCTCTCTAGAAACAGTGTCTCTAACTTATTTTACCTTGATCTACGAGATTTCCTAATTTTCTTTATTTCGTGCTTTAACCTTTATTTTGTGCAATAATTAGTACCTTTTGAAAACCTACTTTCTATTTTGATCATTTGGCGTTCCCTATCGTGACTTTGATAGCACAACACTAAATTTTTTCTTCCAACAAAATTCACATGCAAGACCTAGACGAGCTCACCTTCATGTAGACGTATCATGTCCCACTAAAATACATCCCCTTGTACTCTATTTTTATGGTACGACTTTCGGGTCATAAAGAATAAACCATAGCTTTTACCATGGTACCGATATACTTTTGACTATAGATAGGGACTCAACCTCGACTTATATCTTTCAACCCAATATATGATTGTGATCTACTTAATTCCTTAAATCCTTAACTTCTTATTTATCTTGATTACTTGATCCTTATCCTTTTATTATTTTGACTTACTTAGACCCTATCATCCCTTACTTTTTCATGCAATAACCCACGACCCCTATTTATTATCCAACTCTTACCACGATCATTAAACCTAACCGCATTTCCTTTTCAAATTGTTTTGCTTCACTATGATTCGTGCAACCCTTTTTCCTTGGATACCCTTGTACGGAGATGAAGATTTGATCATAACGCCCTTTGGTTAGACATGAGTTAGATGAAAAAAAATTCCCATAAAGGAGATTGATGGTTTAGTTAAATGAAACGATTCGGTGGTTACGAGTCATAAGTTAATTGTGCTATTTGATTAAGAGGTGTGATATTATGTGTTGAGATGATCCAATGATAGTATACTTGCGACTGTTAAAAGGGTCGCGATTAATGAAATGCGGAAAATAAATTTATGTTGCTGCACAAAATATAAAATTTTTTGTTTAAATTTTTTTTTCCTAGAAGTGTTTGACTTTTGATTCAACTAACTTAATTGAATATTTTTGAAATTCGAATTTTGCGGGAATTAAAGCTAGAGGAAATTTTCATGATAAAATATTGCGTTATGAAGATATGATCAATGGAGGGTACACTTTTGATTGATGCATTAGCCGTCGAGATTTAGTAAATATTGAAGGTGATATTTTGTTTTGGTACTTTAAGGATGACTACAAAGAAAAAAAAAGTAGATTTATTATCCAAAGATTTATTACCTACTTTTGAGGAAAGTACGAACGACAAAATTCATTTGAGAATATATATATATATATATATATATATATATATATATATATATATATATATATATATATATATATATATATATTTTGAGAATATATATATATATATATATATATATATATATATATATATATATATATATATATATATATATTTATATATATATATATATATATTTTTATATATATATATATATATATTTTATATATATATATATATATATATATATATATAAAAAAAATATTTATATATATATATATATATATATATATATATATATATATATATATATATATATATATATATATATAGGTTGGAGAAGAAAAAAAAAATATAGGTTGGAGAAGAAGTATATTAGAGATTTTTGAATTCAACTTCGTGGACTTATTAAATTTCAAATATGGGATATTGGATTTAATATTTTGAAGAAGGTGAAATTTTGGAGTTCAAAATTTTATGAAATTAAGAAGAAAAGGAAAAAGGTATCTTAAGTGAATTTAAGTTTATTGTAATATGAATCTCAAGAAGAAATCAAAATTTTTGAAAGAGTTATTATGAATAAAAGGATAGTGACGAATCAAGGAGCATGATATTGAACACAACTCAAGTATTGGGCTTTTGCTCTTAATTTTGTCAAGAAAGTTATTAACCTATTTTGTGTTATACATTTAAAGATTCAGGATAGTGTTGATTGAATTTGAGATTGATGGGTGTCATATGATCATCGTCTACACTATGCCGGGAATATATTCATTTTAGATATCTAAATTCCGATTTATTCAAAGATTGTTTATTTTCTGTTGTACGCCTTTCCTTCTCCACGTCAGATAATTGATCGATTGCTTATCGATAAACTCTTCCTACCTTTTCAATCCCCCAAAATTTTCCTAAATTTCGAGGATGAAATTCTTTTAAGTTGGGTAGGATGTAACCCCCCTAAATTTTTACTATATTTTTTAAAAAATAATTTGATATCAATTTGTTTGTTTTTTCGTAATTGTGCATCGCGCACGAGATCGCGTTTTTGTCGTATTTGCTCGACGAGTGCGAATATGTGCAAGGTACATATTTTTATAAACTATTTTTATTTGAGATTTTATTTATATAAAGTAATACAGGTTCAAAATAATATATATGATAAATATTTCCATTTTTTATTTGCTAAAATTTGGGAAGAACGTCGAATCGAGAATTGCCAAAATTTTATTTTCTTTCTTTATTATAAAAAAGGGGCTATTTTACTTTATCGGTAACTTAGAAAAACTATGTTCTATATAAATATTCTAATTTGGAGGTAGATGAAATTAATTTCATATATATTTTGGGTTTCAAAAGTTTATCGAAATAGTTTTATTCATTGCAAAGTGTATCTCAAATATTTAAATAATTATTATGAATTTTGAAATTATTTATTTATTATGTAAAGATAATTTGAAATTTAGATTTAAAGCTAACTTACTTATGGTAACTGATTTTTTATTTATTTTATAGTTTCAAATAAAGGATTGAATCTATATAAATTCGATTTGGAATTTGACTTGATTTAAATGATTTTGTTGAATCGATCTAAATTAAAAATAGAATTATCTAGTCGGATTTAAACTACTAGTAATCCTTATCCAACTGGAAATTTCCACCTCCTATATAAGGAGAGGTACTCATCCATAAAATTCCACCAAACTAATCTCCACAATTCGTGCAACGTGCTGTGCATCGTGTCTGTGACGCAGAATCTTATTCCAATTCTTTACAGTCATCCACGTCGTGTCCACAGTCCGGACACGACGACAATAATCACACAAACGACACCACCAACTCTACCACCGGCCGCCTGTGTGCCGAGCTCCCTCCGTCGCCGTCCCCGATCGGCATCGGAGGCGACAGCCCGCCATTTGCAGGAGCCGCCACCCCGGATGATCGTCGCGTCTCAACGCCGCCGCGACCCGGCGCCCAGCTGCTCCGCCTCCGCGCGCGACCGGCCCTTCTGCGCGACGCCGTCGACCGCCCCTCTCCAGTCCCTCCTTCCTCCGGACGATCGCCCGTGCGTCGGGCCGAGCACCGCACGTGCCCCTCTGTCCCCCACCACCGGCTTCGCGTCGCCCGCCGGTGAGAACCACTCTTCCCCACCGTGTGCGCCACCGCGCGCAGGACGCGACCGTCACTTCTCCTCCCAGTAAGAACCCCTCCCGATTCCCCCTCTCTCGATACTCTCTCTCTCACTTTACTAACCCGAGACAGCAGCTTTTATTAAAGTATCATCATTTTATTATTAATAATATTACTATTATTATTATTATTATTATTATTATTATTATTACTGATATTATCATCATCATTGTTATTAGTATTATTATTTATTTTCATTATTATTATACTGCTATGGTTGTTGTTGTTGTTATTATTATTATTAAATTTTGTACACAGTAAAATAGATATCGTATAAATTATTTATATTTTTATATAGGTTGTTTAAGTATTACCATTGTTATTATTTTGCAGTTTTGGTGATATTACTATTTGTATTATTATTATTATTATTATTATTATTATTTTATAAATTGTATAAATATTTTCAAGTGGAAATTCAAAGTTAGTTTTAACACGTAAATATTCTTCTCGATTTATTTGTGTTATCTTTGACAAAGTTATAATTCTTGGCCTAAATAAATTGTCAATATTTTTGAAAAATTTCTTAAATATTTCTATGTATGAAATATAGTTTTTGTCTAAAAAGCATATTTTTACAACCTAAAGTTTTCTTGTCTAAAAATGGCTCCTGATTTTGGTGTTTATATAAAAATATTTAGTTAACAAAATTACTCTTCAAATAGGATATTTCTAAAACTAGTATAAGTATCTTTTACTCCAAATTTCTCTTTAGTTATCGTCATTGATCATGACTAAATCATGCTTCCCTATTTCTTTGCAACTTCGGTCCTCTACACATCAAACATGGCTATTGGACATTCATGACTTGTCGGATCATTGTACCACACCATGCGACACACCGGACAAGATACCTTGCCATTATACTGTTTATTTTCAGTTTGCATTCTATTACATATCACTGTTCATTTATTTCTAGTTCTTACAGTTCTTGATTTACTACCTGCTCAGTGATATTAGCTTACTTGTTATTATCCTTTAATTGCATATGGCCTAGAGTTAAGGGACTACCGATTGTAGTGTATTGCATATACCTTAACACAGTTGTACCATGAGGATGTGTGAGATGAGTGGCATGTAGATGTCCTTGCGTGTTGGCTGATCACCCGTGCGCATACGTTAGGTCTAACTATCAATAGTTGTATATTAGAAGACTTGACGGTTATTAGTGTTACATGGTCGTGGATGCGACATGATATGTACATTGGGTGGGGAGAACATTTTTTTGTCGTATGGGCTTCGATTGTACTTCCCTTGTAACCCGGAAGCTCCGTTGGAGATACGGGTATGATTAGCATCTCAGGTTGGCCACTGTCGTTTTTGAACGTCATGCGCTTAGGTCAATGGTGCCCAAGTGGGGACTATACCAGATCTCATTTACAGCCAGGGCTCATACGACGAAAGGTTTGTTCTCAACTACATGTTCACTTTAGTACGGTAAGATTACCTTATTGTTGTCTTGTCATTTACTTTTGTTTGTGGCATATTTTATATTCAGTATTTATATGGCATATATATTGTATCTTGTCACGTCCCTCTGAGGACCTGGTTATCTGTCCATGTGTGTCTTGTGATTTTTGTAGGTGCTTTAGCTAAGGCCATGACTTGCGCTCTATTTTTTGAGATGTTACTTTTGGATCGTCATCTCCTTCGCTCGACCAATTTATTTTCCTTGTATAATTCTTCCTTATTTAAATTACTTTGTAGTAGATTTGTCTTCGCCCAATGATTGTATACATGACAAATTCAAAAGTTGCTTTTATATTATTATTTATTTTCGTGGATGAGATTTAGTGCCTTTGTTACTGCATTTACAGCTTATGTATACATACGAGGGTTTTTTATACTTCGTATGTATACAACTGGCATGATTACGTTCTAGTCCTTCTATTTTTGGGACTGGGGCGTTACAGCCGATTTGCTTGTTCGGATGTAGCTAAGCAAATCTTGGGATTTTATCTCAGATTTGGATTCTGTATAACTTCGTCCAAGATTTAAATCAATCCGATAAGATATTTGCATTTATGAACTTGATCAATCTCAATCCTATCTTTGAGAGAGACGGTTTAAGCAAACCGATTGGGTGGGACCATGCCGTCTATGCTTCAGGCAAGGCTGGCTGCGCTTCTGGGGCTACGAGTAGACTGTGCTTCTGGAGACGACGGAGCCTCTATACTTTTGGGAGACAAGTGGACTATGTTTCGAAGACAACGGGGCCTTTTTGCTTTTAGGGGAGACGAGTAGGCTATGTTTCCGATAAAGTCACTGTGCTTTAGGGCAACGAGTAGGCTACACCTTCAGATAGACCATTTTAATGTGCTTTAGAGTAGCAGTCGGGCTTGTGCTGGAGGCAAACGGTGTCTCCCAAGTCTTTTGATAAGAAAAAGGGGCCGTTGAACCGGCCGGTTACTTGGATCGAAGCAGCTGTCTGTGCTTCTGAGAGGGAGATGTACTACCTGCCCTTGGAAGCAAAGGAACACAATAGGGTGCCTACGCCTCCGGTTGGAGACAGCATGGCTTTTAAGTCTTCTTTTTAGGAGAAATCAATGACTATCCTTGAAGACAGACTCCTTCTTAATTGCCACCATTAATTGGGGAATTCCAAGGAGCATTTGAACAGTTTGGAGACTCACTTGAATGGGCCTGTTAATGAGACCCTTTTCGCCAAGTCCTAGGTTCATCACATTAATGAGAGAATTTTGACAGTCAGCCAAGTGGCCTATAGTTTGGACCACTCCCGGTCCTATAAAAGGGAAAGTATTCCTCTGAAGAGTCACTATCTTCTTCCTGGCACCCTTCACCACCATGTTTGAACCAGACTTAGCTTCAGACGGCCACTGGCCTTACATAAGTCGCTGTTGGTTGGGGCTTCTCTTGTTCGAAGGGGCCATGTTCTTCTAGAAGAATTTTTTGTAGAAGAAGACGTCACCGCTCTTGAGAAGTATCCAATTATCCTTCCTAAAGAGTTTGACTCTGGGCGACGACTTGGAGGTCTTGGAGGTCCGAGCTACGGTGTTAGGATTGGTTGCTCATCCGATGAGCAGCTAACCGTGCTCTACTCTGCTCGTTCTGGGCTTTGCGACCTACTGCGCCTTCAAGGAACTCGGGCCAATAGCTACTTCAGGAAGTTGCTTGCTTTGTCCGAGCAATTGACGCACGTTTGGAGGGTTGTGTGTACAAGAAAGTCAGATTGCGCGTTGATGGAGATCAATCTTCTAGTATGCATACCAAGAAGAAATACGCCTGCACTTTGATGATGACTAAGTCTATTATATACTCTTCTAGGGTCTGCTGAACCTGTGATCTATCCTTTATAGAAGAAGTAGGATTAGTCCTTTACGTATAGCCTTGATAAATCCGTACTAGATCTTTGTAGGCATAGTAATAACAGAAGTTCTTTTCGTATCTTATGTTGTCTTTTAATACTCGGTCTGCGCCTTTGTATCATCTGCGCTGTGGTGGAGAAATGTTATCAGATAAGATTTTTTATGCTTCTACAATCCGTTCGATGCTGATTTGAACTGCAGATCCTTCACGTCATGGTGGCGCATCCTTCATGGACAGAGTATTGCCCAGCGTCTGATCCGTCTTCAGCTGGGATCGGGCGAATCATCTTTATTCTCTGAACGTTGGTTCGGGGAAGATCTTCTCCCCAGTTACCGGCCGCCCTTACCAACATTTCAATCAGAGACATGTGGGATTACTCGGGCGACTAGAACTAGAAGTGGGTCCGAGAATGGAGTGGAGAAGAGGTCGCGGCTTTGCTCCTCCATACTGGGCTTAAGATCAGAACGAAACTTGACATTCTGCAGTAGTCTATTACGGCCAACGGATCCTTCTCGGTTGCATCGGCCAGAAGTGTTGCTTGTGGCATTGGGGTGGCTTCTCCAACCATTGGATCTTTCTGGCAATCTTTCATTCCCAAAAAATGGTCCTTTCTGATGTGGATAGCGTTTTACAAGAAGTTCCCCACTGACGACGCTCTCAATACCATCAGCTTCAGTTTAGCATCTACTTATCATTACTGCACGACGAGACAGTCTGAAACGGTTGACCACATTTTGTACCCAGGAGACGTGCCTGCAAGGGTTTGGCACACTATTGTAGATAGGACCAGGACGGTGGAAGCTTCAACGATCTTCTAGCAACTTGGAGTAGAGCCTCTCACGACCACCAGATCGTTGCAGCCGCCATCATGTGGGTCATTTGAAAAAATTACAACAAATTCAGATACGAGGGCCATCAATATTCGTCCAACCAACTCATCCGGGAGGCTCTCCGACAGACTCACAAAGTCAGCAAACACTGCAAACATGGCCAAGAGGACTTTTGGCAGTCCTTACTCTTCTGACATTCTGATCGAGGAGTAGGAGGCTACTTTCTTTCTTGTTCTTTTTCTGTCTTCTTTTTGCGCTTACTTATAAAGGCTTCATCATTTTGTTCCTTGATATGAATAAAGTGGAAGGGTTTTCCAATATATATATATATATATATATATATATATATATATATATATATATATATAATGTAGGTTTTCTATAGTAAAAAAAGAAAGAAAAGAAACAAATACTCGCGAGAAATTGGTTTCAGTTTGTCGCGAGTCACCATATCCCTTTTCTCCCGCAGCTGTTATAGGGAACTCTATTAGGAAAAGATAGCTTTCCTGATAAAACCAATAGAATCTTCCTTCACTCTTTGAACCCAATTGAAATCTTACAGAATCCAATCCAATCAACTATAGATAGAATTTCATCTATTATAAATCGATGGAAATTGGATTTAAAACCACCTACATCTAGGTTCGCAAACCCCTATTCTTCGAATAAACTTTCGAAGCTTCAAACCTCAAGAACACTCCTCATCCTGTGGTCACCACCCAATTGTCGGGACTGCCTGTACCTCGAAAGATGCGTATGGATGTTATCAACATGTGGGATTTGACGGAACTCGATTTTGTTGTGTATGCACGACAAAATCGAGGCATATCGGTCGAGATACCCCGTATCGACCCCTTTGCAAACTAGCGCATAACTTCGTGCACGTTCGTCATCTTTAGACAAAACTTGCGCTAACATGACCGTATCATTTTTTTTGGTCCTGTATGCCATGTTTTGTCCAACTCTAAGAAGGTTGACCGGAACGCTATTTTTGTGGGCCCATGACCCGATCCAACGGGGAAATTTGTGCACGGTCCACCGGAATCCAACTTTGAACATGCAGTTGGGTTCGTATCATCAAACCAGACCCGTAGACATGTAATTTTATGACTTTAGAGACTATAGGTACTGGTACATTTTTCGGTACAAAGCGGGTCCAACGGTGGACATCGTTTTGACCCGAAACTATTATTTTGCTCCTGTGTCCAGAATTGGACTTTTAGGTAGGCATTTTTAGACATATCATGTTTACCAAATACATTTGTGATGTTTATTTCAGCATCCGAGGACGTTTGTGAAAGTTGGCTTTCTTTGCTTTGCCAGACCTTTATCAGCAGCTCAGGACACTAGGCGAGTATAGTTCCTGTTTTGTTTCCAGACCTTTATTCCTCGCCAGTGTACAGCTAGCTACATTAAACCCTTAGTTCCACAAATCAAGTTATGTTGCGGTAACGAATACCCTATCATCTCTATCTAATCTTGACATAACAACTCAAGGATGAAATAAGACGACCAAGACATAATTTTAATAATGTTCGATCACCCACGCTTACTTGAAATTATTTCAACTTAGGGGTCATGCCACGCCAGTACGCTGCTGGCTGCAGTGAACACGCAGTCTCGATAATTCAAATAAGTAACGACAGTGCGCTGCTGTCTTGTCATCACAAGTCATCAAAATTATTCCAACTATATCTCCAAGAATATCAAAGGAGTTTAAAATATCATACAAGTTGATAAAGATAGAAAAAGTGTAAGTATCTGTTCTTCAAGTATAAGATCAGCTTCTTGAAAGGAAAAACAATTGGTTAGGAAGGATAATGATCGAAGTCAAAATAAGTAAAAATCTTATAATCCTTATTTTACAGATATTTAATATTCAATGATTGAGAGGAAACTTTTGAATCCAAAAACTTAACTCGAGATTAATAGACAATTGAGTGATAAGTTATTTTAAAAATAATTCCCTAGGTCCAAGGAAAAGAATATAAGTGATACGAACTTATGATATGGCGGTGTTTAGAAAAGACATAAGATAGTTGTATAAATGATCATAATTAGGAAGAAAATGACCGAAGGCAAAAGAAATATAAACTTAAATTTATATTTCTCTAATATTCAATATCGAGGGAAAATATGTGTAAAGCACTATGTCTACCTATTGTGAATATATTTATACACAAGTATATATGTATAGCCGAAGTAAATCCCAAAATATCATTCTAAGAGAAGGTTATCCTATTTCCAAGTAAAATATAAATTTAAATAGCAATAATACATATATCATATTCAATATATAATTTATAAAAATTATTCACAATACTAGAAATTGACTACCAATATATATACCCATCTATATATCTACATGGACGACGTTGGTCGCACTACATGACCACCAGGACTTGGGTTGGATTCGGGCTAGTTTGGAACAACCAGGTCTTCTAAAAGCCAATAATCTTAATAATAAGTAATTAAATTATTCTCAGGGTTATGTCACGACTTGGCCTGGTTTTCCTAGTTAGTGCACACCTACGGCTCAGCCTTCTCTACCGTGGCTAGAACACTAGTCAAAGCACTCGACCACACTCTCAGTGCCAAAATTCATGGTTATCTTGCACTTCAAAACTTAACCGTAACTAAGGCCATCTATAATAAATATTTATAAAAAATCTAAAATTTATATTTTAATTCAAACAAATAAATAAAGGATACTTTCCAAACTTTCTGAAAGAGGGGTTAGGAATCTGCCCACTTTAGAAATACGAATCAAAATACTATAGTGCATCCTTCTATGAAAATCATCTAATAGGGTTTAGAATTCGATGAGGCCTATGTAGCAACCTTAACTACCCAACTGTTAAATTAAACTAGGGAATCCTAGTCCTAACCATTCTCCTAAAATTGACTTACTCCTAGTTGTGAATGAGCATTTTCTAGTCGCAGGCTCGCAGCAGTACGACTTATATGGTACTACCACGAGTTCGCATAATTTGTGAAGACTGACCTGCATGGACTACCACAAAAACTTGTCACAACCCGCACCCTTCGGATACGAGATATGTCCAAGCCAACCTACGTCGCAGAGTCGGCGGTAGAATGCTGTCACGGCCAAGATGCTCAAAATCATAAAATGTAACATATATTGCTCATTCACATTACTAAATCAATTTTTATAAATTACAAGGTTTCACAACTTCACATTTACTAGAAAATACAATGTCTCATAAAATAGAAAAGACAACTATTTTAGCTATCTAGGTTGACCTCAGCATACCCATGCCTTCCCAGTGCTAAGAGTGATCGCGGCTAAACCTGAAAAATATTGGTTTTTAGTCAGGAATGGAACAAGCACACAAACCGACGACAAATCGAATACACAATAGAATTCACAAGACATAAAAATAACATATGTGAAATGGAAACTAGAAAGTAACTGATGTCATGGCAAGCGGTAAGGAAAACAAAGAAAACAAATGAAAGACAACTATCTATGTGTTTTGAAATATCAGTTTCGACATATGAACAGCTAGGGGGTAAATCCGGCACCCTGCACGTGTCGTGTGCAGTTGCTATTATTCAAGAATAGACATTTTGGGATGGATAAGGGGTAGTTCACATGTCTACTAAGATATTTTCCCTCCCGACTAGTACTCATGGACTCGAACAAGTCACGAAACACGAAAACATGATAATCACGAAATATAGTAAGTAGAGATCCATGATACTAGTTTCCGTGTGACGAGCGTGTCAACAAGCAGCAAGACATATGTATAAACATGAAATGTATAAACTACTATGAATCGAAAAACAATCAGAAAGTGCACTTGTCTGATGTCCTTAGCTGGTGAAACCGATAACACCATACCACTCAGTGAGCCACATAGTCAACACATGCAAAAGTCTTCAAATTCTGAAATTTATATTATCAATGTTTTTGGAATAATCAAATTAGCTAGGATAGCCTGTCCATAAGTTCAATTCTGGACACAGGGGCAAATCGGTAATTTTGAATCAAAATGGTGTCCGCCGTTGGACCCGCTTTACACCGAAAAGCGTGCCAAATTCTATGGTCTCTAAAGTTATTAAACTATATGTCTACAGGTTCGGTTTTTCGATATGAACCCAATCGTATGTCCAAAATTGGATTTCGACGGACCGTGCACGAAATCGCCCGTTGAGTCGGGTCGTAGGGCCTACAAAACGGTGATCCGGTCAACTATCTCATAATCGGACCAAACTTGGCATACAAGACCAGAAAAACGATACGATCCTGTTGGCGCAATTTTTATTTCGATCTGACGAGCGTGCACAAAGTAATTAGAAAATATGCAAAGATGCCGATACGGTGAATTTTAACGGATACACATCAAGTTCGTCACGCACACGCAACCAATTTAAATTTCTTCAAAGCCCACACGTCCACGAAGCCGATACGCACCTTTTGATACTTTTGGTTCGTGACCACGTCGCCCGGATTGGCGGAACGTACGTCATATTGGAGGTTTTTTAATATTTTGAAAATACTTTTTGGTAAACTTTGGGATCCAATTTCTCGGCGCGTAGTTAATGAAATCGACTTCTGTAAAATGGGTTGTGGAGTCCTATAGGTTGTCTATAAACCTATTCAAGCACATTTTTGAATTAGTCAAAGGATTTACGAGAATTCGCCTTCCAACAGGGTATTTGGACTGCTATATACTGTCCTATTTCGGGGTAGTTTCTCTCCGACTTTGCATCGATCTAACGGACAATATGGTGCGTCTAATTACAAAGTGTTTGAAAGAAAAGAAAGGCATATATGTTGCGAACATACCAGAGCAAGTAGTTCGTGAAACCATCCATTATCCGCGACAAAAAGTCGCTGTGAAGGCGGTCCCTTGCAGTACTGCTGCTGTCATTGCTACGGTGGCTGTCGCTGCTGTCCGTGCGCACGCAGCCGATTTTGACGCTCGTGCGACGGCATGCAACTGCTGGATTGTTCGCCAGGGGGTCAGGGTCGCCACCCAAGGGTTGGCGAAGCAGGGGAAGGGTTAGGGTTCGGTTTTTCGTCATTCTCTTTTTGGCTTTCTCTCGTTCCCGATCTCTACATATATGTATACTGAAACCCACGGGATTAGGCCCTGGGCCTGGTCGGGCTGGGATTTCGTACATTCTTATTCTTCTTATTATTCTCTCTCTCTATATATATATTTATTTATAAGTATATACATATGTGTATATGTATATATACAATGATATGTGCGTTTATACCCTAAATACAATTTAGGCATATATATATATATATATATATATATATATATATATATATATATATATATATATATATATATATATATATATAAATGTGAAATATACATATATACCATAAATACAAGTACAAGCAATAAAATATTCTAGGTATAATCAATATTTATAATATAGAATTATTAATTTATATACTAATCTATATATAAAATACAATTTGATCGTGATGCATATATGTATTTATATAAAGTCTAATTCTGTATATCATAAGTATTCCTATATATATGCACAAGTGTATATATGTGTGACCTAAAATCACCAAAATCTAAGAAAAACATTTTAAGAACTCTGTTCATAGTACATCCAAAATAAATAACCATTTAAATAATAACATTTATATTTTAGTAATAACAGTATATAGAAAACTTATTTATTAGCTATTAAAGTCAAATATGGAAATATATACACATGTAACAAAATACACCTAAATGCACGTCTCTGGACACACTACAAGTCTATATGGGTTCAGATGTGGTTTGGGTTCAGTTTGGGCTAAATTGGTACAACCGGGTCCCATAGAAGTCATAATTTTAATAAATAAAAAATTAAATCATCTATGGGGTTTAAGTCGCAACTTAGCCTGGTTTTTCTACTTGGGACACACTTATGGCTTGGCCATCCCTACTATGGCTAATACACTAGTCAAGGCACGCCACTGCACTATCCGTGCCATGTTTCCTAGTCGTCTTGTACTCCAAAACTCAACCATGACTAAAGTCATCTACCATAATAATTATTTATAGAAATCTAAAAATCGTAATTCAATAAAATAAAATAAAAATATATTAAAATTTTGGGAAGGGGGATTACAACATTCTTGACTGGAAACCAATATTTTAAAGATTAGTCGCGGCTATTATTTAGCATCGGATCCTTGAGGAGATACGTGTGTATATGCTGAGGTCAACCTAGAAGCTAGTTAGAATGTTTAAAATTGTTGTATTACATTTTGTGAGGTATTGTACTTTTCTTCAAATGTAAACCTTGATTGTCATAAATTTATTTAATTTTGTGAATGAGCATTTATTGTGATTTTTTTAGCATTGTGGTCTAGACATCATTCTACCATCGATACTGCAGCGTAGGCTGGCTTGCGTACGTATTCATATCCCAAAAAGTGGGTACGTGTTGGGACAAGTTTTGGTGGTGGCCCATGCAGGTCAATTTGAACAAAATTGTGCTAACTTGTGATAGTACTTAGGTTAGTCGTACTATTGCGAGCCTGCGACTAGGAAGTGCTCATTTATAATTAGGATTGGTTTAATTTTTAGGTGCATGACTAGGACTATGTATACTATAGGAGTCCCTTATTCAATTCGACTAAGGGGTAGTTAAGATTACTACATCAGTCATGTGATTTAAGTAGGAATTTCTTGAATTCTAAACCCTACTGGATATTTGAAAAATATTCCTACGAGGATACCTAATTTTATTTTGACAGGATGGTAGGATCAAAGATGAGTAGACCATTTGCCTGGTAAATTAGGCCTTCCTATGATTCAATCCTTAACATTGATAATGTTCGAGTTATCCTTCCTGTCTAAGTCATATCACTTATTTGTTTCCATAAGTAATTATTTAATATTCTATTTACCCCCGTTGGCTTCGAGCCTAACATGACCCAATTATCCATCCAGTAATTCCGAGTCAGTTTTGTTTCATGTTTGTCCCTCGATCCTTGAGTATGAGAGAAATAAAAAATTTACTTCTTACTTTCGGTCGTTTTTCTAGTGGATCGTTTAATTTTCAAAATTAATACATAATCGATCATTTGATTTCCAAAATTGATATTGTCACTTTAAGGACATATACTTACATTTCCTCATCATGATCGACTTGTTTTAAATTTTTAGAAACTCCTTGAAATTCTTAGGGATATAGGTTGAATAATTTTGATGACTTACGATGGCAAGACAGCAGCGCACTGTCGCCATTTATTTGAATTATCGAGACTGCGGGTTTGTAACCCAGTTCTCGAATATTTATATTAATTTATATGTTTTTAAATATTTCTGCCTTAGAGAATAAATTTTATATTTGAACTTCTGCAAAGGAAATCGTGAGTATTTTTTGATTAAAAAAGGAGTTTACCAAATTATATTTCTAAAAATTTGATTTGTATTTATGAAAATATTCTTGAATTATTTTAAATAATAGTTAAAATTTTATAATAAGCTAAGTATTAGAATTAAATTGATTTGGTCTTGAATTATTGTCTTTGATCAATAAAACCTATTTCTATATTATTTTTTTTACTATGGAAAATTATTTCATAACATGTTTAATTTATTAAATATTAATTATTTTGAATTTTGAATTATCTGTTAAAGTATAGTGGTAATTAATTTAGGGGGTAAAGATTTGATCAAATCTACATTTAATGGGCTTAAATCTATGGAAAGATTTAATCCATACTATTTCTAGTCCTTCCCTTATTAGGAACCACCATTCCTATATAAAGGGAGACTTCCATTTGTTTCCTCACAAAATTTCCAAACATAACCAACAGGCATCACCAGCATTGTGTGTGTACTGTGTCGGTGCCCATATTGCTTTCTATTATTTTTCTATTACAATTACAGTATCTCCTCCGTGTTCGACAATCCCGGACACGCGATCTCTAATCCAAAATCCAAACCCTATCGACTCCCCTACCCCGATCGTTTCCACCACCATCGACATTTTTGTCGACTTTAACGTCATCACCACCATTACGACATCACCGCCACAATACCCCTGTCCACGAAATCCGCCACAGCCATCACCACCACCATCTTCACCTTCTACAAAAGCTCCTCCTCGCCACCTCGTCCCAGTTTCCATCTTCGACCAACCGATCTATCAACACCCTCACCACCGCAACTGACCACATGACCACCCGTAGCTCACGTTCACTCCCGATGACTCCCACTGGCCTAGACCACCCGCTCTAGAACTCACCATGGCCATACCCATCTCCTCCTCCTCGACCAATCGATAATACACAAGCCGCAAAACCAAAAGCCTAATCCTAACCTAACCTGCCGGGTGCCGCCACTCGTACTGTATCCTACCGGCGAACCCGAGCCGGTGACCCCACCCATAATCGCCTTCCTCGCCAGCACATGAACTCCCGACGAAACCCTCTTCGCGGTTCCTTGAAAAGACCACCCCAGCGTGCGGGGCAGCACCGACTGCCAGGCCTCGTCGAGCCGTTCGACCCCGAAGCCGCGCATCCGCCGCCACTCGTTCCCATGCCGCCTCTGTGTGAAAACCGTCATGCGCGGTTGTATAACCCCGTGCCTTCCTCCGCTCAGCGCGTCCCCACTCTCTCGATCATGTCGAGCGTCGTATATGCACGAGCTTCTGCTGGTGCCACCGCTGGTGGAAACCCCTCGCCGTGCGGTAGCCGGAGCACACAGCACGTGCGCCATCCTTCTCGATTTTCCCTCCCCCATGTACCGTCAGTCGTCTCATCGAGCGACGTGCGCTCCGCCAAGCGCAGCACCAGGCCGGATCCTCTCCGGTGAACCATGTCGAGTTCTCCACGACTCTCTCTCTCTCCCGATCTCTTGCTTCTCTCCCTCTCTAATTCTAACTCACTTCTCTCTTGCCTCTCTCTCTCTCTTCCATTATATTTTCCTTTTCCAGGAAACGTACGGGAACCAAGAAAGAGTAACATTTATCATTGTTTTTATTAATATTTTATTTTTATATTCTTTATGTTAATCAGATAGTATATATTTTGTATAGTATTATTATTACATTATAATTTTTAGTAACATATAAGACTTTGTTATTGCACAAATAGTGCTACCAATAGTTTTCACTATCAATAGTAAATTATTATTATTATTATTATTATTATTATTGTTATATTTTTACAAAAGAAATAATTGTGCCTTATATTAATATTATCATTAGGTAATATTATTAGAGTTGCTACTATTGTTATGGGGTTTATTATTAAGTGATATTATTATTGATCTTTATGCCATTTGCTCTTAATGATATTATATATAACTATATATAATATATTTTCAAAGATTGTATTTGTGATAAATATATAGTATTGGGCTTGGCCCTACATACAATTTCTAATTAGGTTTAGTATTTTAAATTATTATATATTTTATGGTATTAAATATGGTTGTAATATTTTCTAGAAGCAAGTTATAGTTTTGATATAAAGAAATTTTTATGACTTTCAAGTATTTATCTAAAACTATTTTACTAATTGAAACATAGTTATTTTTAAATATAATTGATATATTTTCAAAAATAGTTATATATATTTAATTCTATAAATTTCCTTCGATTATATAATCTTATCCATGACCAATTGTTCATTTCTTATCTTCTTCCAAATCTCCAACTTCTTTATATCGTCCCTAGACAATTCGACTAATCCGGACCCAATGACATGGTCCATGCCATCATCCGGAATAATCTTGCTTAGTTTTGATTTTTGAGACTATTTCATGCCAATATGATCATGTCACGCCAATCAACTTCAAATCAAACCAAGGCAAGTACTTGTTGACATCCTTCATGTGCATTTACTTTATATTGTTATATTTTACTTATACATAATATTTTCGTGTCTTGACTGTTACACACACTGAGGGTTGAGTGATTGACTATTGTTCATATTTCCTTATCGTTATCAAGACCGTGTTTTTCATGATAGTGAAGTTTGGATATTGGAGGGGTACAATTACTAGGCACGTGGACAAAGCCCAGATTGTATTATTGGCAACTCTCCCGGTTACAGGGACGGGCCTTATAACCTCATCGTTCGCCCAGGACGTCCATGTGTAGGAACGCTGTACTTCTCACGACACGTCTACTACGAGTTATTATATGACTCTCTTTACTTTTCATGCTTGTTACATTCCTTATCAGTTTCTTCTATCCCATGATTTCTTGTTCATATTGTTCATTGTTTCCATTGATCATTATTTTCCATGTTTAGTGTTATATTGCTTTATATTATATTTGTATTGTGATGGCTATACTTGTACTTGTTCCAATCCTGACTGGATATATTTTTCAGCTGACAGATTCTTGATGACTTGCTCTCTTACTTTGGATTCCTTCGGGTGGAGTTAGAGGTATCTTGGAGGCCAACTATAGATTCTAGCTAGAATAGTCATATGTAGCGAATTTGTATTTGTATACAAATTTAAATGTATTATTGGAATTATAAATTAAAT
This sequence comes from Iris pallida, assembly GCA_029216955.1. Lineage (NCBI taxonomy): Eukaryota > Viridiplantae > Streptophyta > Magnoliopsida > Asparagales > Iridaceae > Iris > Iris pallida. The sequence continues at coordinate 57,839 of JANAVB010006282.1, forward strand.
AATTATTGTGAATGAGCAAAATAGAGATATTTGTTGTATTAGAGATTTATATTGAGCCCAGACAGCGTACTACCACCGATGCTGTGGCGTAGGCCGGACTTGGCCACGTACTCGTATCCCAAAAAGCAGGAGCGGGTCGTGACAAGTTTTTATGGTGGCCCATGCAGGTCTGTTTTCGTAAATTGTGCGAACTCGTAGTTGTACCTATATTAGTCGTACTACTACGAGCCTGCGACTAGGAGATGCTCATTCACTGTAGGATTGATTTGATTTTAGAAAAAAGATTAGGACTAGGATTACAATAGGAAAACCCCTTATCTAATTTGACTACATGGGTTGGTAAGGTTGCTTCATAGGCTAAGGATTAAATTTGGAATAAACCTTGAAATTTAAGGTTTGATGGATTTGAAAATAAATTTCATATTTGAAAATTTTTACACAAGTATTTAGTCTTGTATTTTTATGATGGTATGATCAAAGGTGGATAGATTTTTTGATTTGTAAATTATGTCTTCAAGGTTCATCATTGTTGAACATTAGAGTTATTCAATTTTTGGTGTTTAAATTTTTGGGAAAAAATTTATGTTATGGCTAATAAAATATTTTTGAGATTTATTCGATCAAAAATATTGAGGAGATTAGGAAAGGGAGGATTTGAAATGAAAATACTTCGAAGGATTTGAATTTGAATATTATAATTGGATATTGAATTATTTATCTAGATTGATTAATTGAATTGAGGATTTTTGGATATACGATTATGGGAATGATGGAGCTTTAGTTACTGACCAAGAGAATAGGATACAGATGGGATGTTAGGTAGGTTAGACTCCTATAATTCTATCCCTTGATCATAGTCTTTTATAGTTATCTAAATTCCTTTATTTTTTTTCTTGACCAAACCTAAATTTTGTGAATCTCCTAGAATTCTAGACCAAACCTAAGTTCTCGTATATTTTATTCCTGCCCTATCCATCTATCATTGACCAATGATTAGATCGATCTTTCTATTTTCAAAATATCATTTTGTTATTTTACATCTAATGGTTTATGATTATTGTTTTGATGTATTTTACTTATTCTTTTCATGTGTACACTATATATTTTTAAATTCAAGGACAAATTTATTCAGGATAAATTTATTTCTAAGGTGGATGATTTGTAACCCCTATTCTCGAATATTTATATTAATTTATATGTTTTTAAATATTTTTGCCTTAGAGAATAAATTTTATATTTGAATTTCTGCAAAGGAAATCGTGAGTATTTTTTTGATTAAAAAAAAGATTTTACCAAATTATATTTTTAAAAATTTGATTTGGATTTATGAAAATATTCTTTGAATTATTTTAAATAATAGTTGAAATTTTATAGTAAGCTAAGTATTAGAATTAAATTGAATTGGTCTTGAATTATTATCTTTGATCAATAAAACCTATTTATATATTATTTTTGTTCTATGGAAAAATATTTCATAACATATTTAATTTATTAAATATCAATTATTTTGAATTTTGAATTATTTGTGAAACTATTCTAGTAATTAATTTAGGGGGTAAAGATTTGATCAAATCTATATTTAATGGCCTTAAATCTATAGAAAGATTTAATCCATACTATTCCTAGTCCTTCCCTTATTAGGAACCACCATTCTTATATAAAGGGAGACTTCCCTTTGTTTCCTCATAAAATTTCCAACCATAACCAATAGGTATCACCATCATTGTGCGTGTACCGTGTCGGTACCCATATTGCTTTCCATTATTTTTCTATTACAATTACAGTGTCTCCTCCGTGTCCGACAATCCCGAACATGCGATCTCTAATCCAAATTCCAAACCCTATCGACTCCCCGACCCCGGTCGTTCCCACCACCATCGACATTTTTGTTGACTTCAACATCATCACCACCATCACGACATTACCGCCGCAACACCCCTGTCTACGGAATCTACCACAGCCATCACCACCACCATCTTCACCATCTACAAAGGCTCCTCCTCGCCTCCTCCGTCCCAGTTTCCATCTTCGACCAACCGATCTATCAACACCCTCACCATCGCAACTGACCACATGACCACCCGTAGCTCCCGTTCACTTCCGATGATTCCCACTGGCCGAGACCACCCCCTCCAGAACTCACCACGACCATACCCTACTCCTCATCCTCCCCGACCAATCGATAAAACACAAGCTGCAAAACCAAAAGCCTAATCCTAACCTAACCTCCCGGGTGCCTTCACTCGCACCGTATCCTCACCGGCGAACCCGAGCCGGTGACCCCGCCCACAACCGCCTTCGTCGCCATTGCATGATCTTCCGACGAAACCCTCTCCGTGGTTCCTCGAAAAGACTACCCCAGCGTATGGGGCAGCACCGACCGTCGGCCTCGGAGAGCCGTCTGACCTCGAAGCCGTACATTCGCCGCCTATAGTTCCCCCAGCCTCCTCTGTGCAAAAACTGCCACGCGCAGCTGTGGAACCTCGCACCTTTCTCCGCTCAGCGCGTCCCCGCTCTTTTGATCATGTCGAGCGTCGCGCATGCACGAGATTTTGCTAGTGCCACAGCTGGTGGAAACCCCTCGCCGTGCCGTAGTCGGAGCACACAAAGCGTGCGCCCTCCTTCTTGATTTTCCCTCCCCCACACACCGTCAGCTGTCTCATCGAGCGTCGTGCGCTCCGCCAGCGCAGCGCTAGGCCGGTTCCTCTCCGGTGAACCATGTCGAGTTCTCCACGACTCTCTCTCTCCCGATCTCCTGTTTCTCTTCCTCTTTAATTCTAACTCACTTCTCTCTTGCCTCTCTCTCTCTTCCATTATATTTCCCCTTTCTAGGAAACGTACGGGAACCAAGAGAGAGTAACATTTATCATTGTTTTTATTATTTTATTTTTATATTCTTTATGTTAATCAGATAGTATATATTTTGTATAGTATTATTATTACATTATTATTTTTAGTAACATATAAGACTTTGTTATTGCACAAATAGTGCTACCAATAGTTTTCACTATCTATTGTATTATTATTATTATTATTATTATTATTATTATTACTACTATTATTATTATTGTTATATTTTTACAAAAGAAACGATATTGCCATATATTAATATTATCATTAGGTAATATTATTAGAGTTGCTACTGTTGTTATGGGGTTTATTATTTAGTAATATTATTATTTATCTTTATGCCATTTGCTCTTAATGATATTATATATAACTATATATTAAATATTTCCAAAGATTGTATTTGTGATAAATATATAGTATTGGGCTTGGCCCTACATGTAATTTCAAATCGGGTTTGGGGTTTTATATTATTACTAGTCTACATGTACGTGCTTTGCACGTATTGTAATTAGAATATTATAAGATCAGTTGATTATTCATGTGTATGTGTTTTTTTTACAATACCAAGAGATTCAAATTACAAATTTTATTATTTTTTTGAATTTTCTATTGAGAATAATAATCTTTAGAAAATGGTAAGGAAAGAAAAAATTACCATTAGAACATGAAAAGTTGTATGGAAAAAGAAAACTTGTATGCAAACTTTATTGGTTTTACTCTTAAACATAAATGACATGCAAGTTGACATAATAACATCTTTTTAATAAAATATTCAATGGTATTTTACGAATTCAAAAGTTTTACCACCAAGTTTTCATATTATATAGTAGAATAGATATATTTTATGGTATTAAATATGGTTGTAATATTTTCTACAAGCAAGTTATAGTTTTGATATAAAGATGATTTTTATGACTTTCAAGTATTTATCTAAAACTTTTTTACTAATAGAAATATAGTTATTATTAAATATAATAGATATATTTTCAAAAATAGTTATATATATTTATTTCTATAATTTCCTTCAGTTATATAATCTTATCCATGACCAATCATTGGTTTCTTATCTTCTTCCAAATCTCGAACTTATTTATATCGTCCCTAGCCAATTCGACTAATCCGAATCCAATGACATGGTCCATGCCATCATCCAGAATAATCTTGCTTAGTTTTGATTTCTGAGACTATTTCGTGCCAACATGATCATGTCACGCCAATCAACTTCAAATCAAACCAAGGCAAGTACTTGTTGAAACCTTCATGTGCATTTACTTTATATTGTTATATTTCACTTATACATGATATTTTTGTGTCTTGACTGTTACACACACGAGAGTTGAGTGATTGACTATTGTTCATATTTTCTTATCGTTATCGAGATCGTATTTTTTATGATAGTGAAGTTCGGATATTGGAGGGGTACAATTACTAGGCACGTGGACAAAGCCCAAATTGTATTATTGGCAACTCTCCCGGTTACAGGGACTGGCCTTATAACCTCATCGTTTGCCCAGGCCGTCTACGTGTAGGAACGTTGTACTTCTCATGACACATGCACTAGGAGTGATTATATGAGTCTCTTTACTTTTCATGTTTGTTACTTTCCTTATTAGTTTCTTCTATCCCATGATTTCTTGTTCATATTGTTCATTGTTTCCATTGATCATTATTTTCCATGTTTAGTATTATATTGCTTTATATTGTATTTGTATTGTGATGGCTAGACTTGTACTTGTTCCAATTCTGACTGAATATATTTTTTAACTGACAGATTCCTGATGACTTGCTCCCTTGCTTTGGATTCCTTCGGATGGAGTTAGAGGTATCTTGGAGGCCAACTATAGATTCCAGCTAGAATAGTCACATGTAGCAAATTTGTATTTGTATGCAAATTTAAATGTATTATTGGAATTGTAAATTAAATAATTATTGTGAATGAACAAAATAGAGATATTTGTTGTATTAGAGATTTATATTGAGGCCAGACAGCGTACTACCGTCGATGCTGCGGCGTAGGCTGGACTTGGCCACGTACTCGTATCCCAAAAAGCGGAAGCGGGTCGTGACAGGATTTACTGCAACCAGAAGCGCACTGGCGAGACACGACCCCTAAAGTTGAAATTATTTCAAGTAAACGTAGGTTATCGAATATTGTTAAAACTATGTCGTAGTTGTCCTCTTTTGATCATAGTTATCTTTATGTCAATATTGGATAGAGTTATAAAATACTCGATGTCATATCATATTTGAGACACGAAACCAAGGGTTTACTACAGCCAGGTGCACACTGGCGAGACATAAATTCTCGATAAAATAACTTCATATATGATTACAATTTTCAGATACTATAGAGGTTAGGAAAATGACCTGTATGTCTCATTGATTTAAAGCCAATACTAGTGGGAATTTTATAAGTTGGGTAGCATGCCTCCCAACCTAGCATCCCGTTGTCCTTATGACCTATTAACGAGTTAATTGAATGATACTAATAGGTTTACCTAGACTATAGGGTTTAGAGTTCCCTAACCCATTGGTCGATCAAGGCCTTAGACAAAAGACAAGTAGGACAACTATAGAGGCACCAACACTGGACGAGTCTTAGATTTTGATGAACTTGAACTAATTGTGCCTTCTTTCAATAATAAATCTCACATACTTATATTTTGGAATATCTTGACTAACGTCGCTATTATAACCTAGTTTTTGTAAGCTTATTCTTTATCGAGTTTGTTCATGACATGTGCTTATTGGGGACGCCCACTAACATATCGTCTAATTAGAATCGGTGTATTATTGTCTGATCAACCTTAGTGCACTTGGTCCTCTCTTTATATGATTATCCTACATGGATTGAGATATAGATGTCTCTAGGATCTCATCCGCAACGACCTTGACAACTCTTTTTGAATTATTCAATCGTCCTTGGAACCTCGTATTCGCATTTGATCCTCTCTCCCTTGAAACTCCTTATTGTTTTTCTGCCTTTACTTATTTCAGAAAAACAAATACTTGAATTTGAGGGAAGATAGACACATAATGTCCCCCTTAGTTCGTCATATCACCTATGACCATAAAAGCAATATGTGTACAGTCATTTTTCATTATTTCAAAATCGGAGAGCTACCTTCAAACATGATTCATATCTACCGTATCATACTTTCTATTATGTCGTGTAGTATTCTTCCATAATCAAAAATTGAGATACGATATCACGACTTAAAATTTTTCTAACTCCATGAATCATAGAATCGTATCTTAGTTTAATTTTGAGAAAAGAATTTTTAAAATGTGTAGTTGGTAAGTCTCTCTAAATTTTATGATGTACTAGGATTACCGATTGACTAAGATAAGTTGGTTCCTACTAGGATGATGAATTCGTACCTCATGAACACCCACTTTCTATTTAGATCATTTGATCTCCCCTACCGTAGCATTGATATTCGGAGCGTAATACTAGCTGTTACTGTCACTCCCATTTTTTGTTATACGTATTTTTAGTATACGTGCACAGAATTATGACATTTGTCAGGTGACCCGTATTTTGACTTATCTTGCTTAGCCTAGTCTTGGTTTAATTTGGTTTGGTTCAACTTGGCTTGGTTTGGTTTGGGGTTGGGTTGAGATGAGTTGGCTTGGTATATAAACCAACCTTTTTCTCTCTCCTCCATTACTTCTCATTTACTTCTTCATCTTCTTCATTACTCCTCCCACCTACCAAGCCCTATGCAAGTGCAACTTGCTTCATGATGGATCTCAAATTTTATTGTTCCATTGTCTTCCTTGTTTGATTCTAAACCTCTTTAGAACTTGGAGTTTTTGGTTTTGATGGTTACATTTTTGTAGATCTAAGTTTGTAACTTTTCTTATTTTTCTTGGTTTTGATCTCTTTAAGTTTGTTATTTCCTAGATGTAATGGTTCCATGTTGTGGGGAATTCAATTCTACCCAATTTTGGCTTTTGAACCGCTTGATTTTGACTTCGTATGAAGAAGTTATGGTATTTTTGTGTTCATGAGTTTCGGTACATCTTCGGTGCTGTCGGGACGATGAACAGTGCCGCGTGCTGCGAGTTTTGCATGATGTGCACGCTTGTGCGCCATGCACCAGTGCGTCGCACGCTCGCACGTCGTGCCTCCGTGCCATATGCGTCGTGCATCCGCGTGCTGCGGGTTTCGTGCGTCACGCGCCCGCACAATTTTCTACCGCACGCCCGCACGCCATGCCTCTGCGCCATGCATGCCGTACATCCACGCGCCATGCGTGCCGTACATCCATGCGTGCCGTACATCCACGCGCTCGCCCGACGTGCCTCTGCGACACGCGCGTTGTGCACTCGCGCAGCGCGTTTCGCACGCCACGCGGTCGCGTAATTCTTTTTGCTGCGTGTCAGACGCCGTGCTTGCACAATCTGCACGCCGTGGGTAGTTTTGTCTGCGCCCGTGCGCGAATCTCTTTAAATTGTTGTTTTTGCCCGTTTGAGCTGTTTTGTAGCTAGAATCTTAAAAAACTCAAAACATGAAAGTTGTAGATCTTTGTCTTGGCTTCAAGAATCTTTCTGTCTCACTTAAATTGGTGTTCAATGTAACTGATAGTTTCAAATCACCTATTAATGTCTTCGATCTTCCTTGTATGTTTATGTACACTGTCTAAATTACGGCGACCCGACTTGACCACTTGATGATCTTGAATTAGTAACTTGAACATGATAATATGATCCCATCTTGATAATCTTGATTGTGGCCCATCGAGACGTACTCCTGACAAGTACTCTTGACATGACAAGTAAACCTGACATGACATGTATAATCTTGATCGCTGTTGCGACAACCAATTCTGACTTGCTAAGTGTAACTCTTGTCTTAACACCGTGGTTAATTTTCCTTATTGTGACTGAATAAGCTACCTGTCTCATCTTGTATGATGTCTAGGACATGGATTCCTGGTTACCACGGTCAGTGATTCATAATAAATCTGACTAGGCTAATGACTAGATTGATCAAGTAGTTCATATAGAGAGATTTCCTAGTTACAGGCGATCCCGTTATCCCGACCACACCTGTGGACTTGTAGCCTGCCGACGAATAGGGCACATTTCCAGCACACTGTCATGTATTGTACTTCTTGTAACTCTTGTAACCCCACCTGGATAACCTGGATAGTCTGCAGGGCTTGTGACTGCGGAAACATCTCATTGCATCTTCTTAGTAAGTAGGCCTGTGGCAATCCTAGTTAGCTAATGATAGCAAGCCGTAGGACTTGATTGGTCGTACCTGAATGATTGTCTCATAGTTAACATGGGAATTATATTCCGCCTCTAGTTTTCTTAGTACAAGCTAGTATGTTCTTTAAAGCATGTCTTTATGTTATTTAATTATGTTCTTTTATCAGTTCTTCTATTCCGTTTATGCTGGTTTTAGTTCCTAAGTGGAGCCCCCTTGTGGCACTTGCTCTTTCTGGGGTCTGACCCAGCTAGTTTTGTATGGCCAGATTTTGGAGTAGCACCCGAGGATCTACCTGCCTTCCAGCTAGATGGTGAACACTAGACGTAACCGTGGCAACGAGTAGGTTTTCTAATTTTGCTCTCTCACTATATTGTAACTTCTTCTTTTGAGGCGTTTAGCCGCCGAGCATGTGTTACCTCGTATTGAAACTTAAATTTCTGTCTGCCTATGGGCTGTTACATGATTGGCAAATACCAGGTTTGATCATGTATGACTTAACTCTTTTAGTCTTCGTATTTTGTATGACTAGCTTCATGATCATCTGAATATGTAATGTTAGGGATGCCTTACTTTGTATGTCTGATAATCTAACATTTTGTAACAATTATTTGCTTGCTTGAGATTGAGACACTAGGCTTGTTCTTGACCATAAGAGACTGATGCATTGTAGATAAACCCCCATACATCTAGACAGCCATGACTGTATTGCGAGGTGTGTTGCACTTCAATGTATGTAGCTAGCTGTATCTGTCTTCCGCTCTCCAGTATTCTGGTTCTGGGGCGTACCGATTACCTCCCAAAAAATTTCATATGCAAGACCTAGACAAGTCCATCTTCATTTAGGCATATCATGTCCCACTCAAACGCGTTGCCTTGTACTCTATTTTATGATGCGACTTTCAGGTCAAAAAGGCTAACTATAACCCTTACCATAATACCAATATACTTCCCGACTGCAATTAGAGACTTAACCCCGATTCAAACCTTTCGACCCAATATATGGTTATGATCTACTCGAAGCTCTCTACGCACATGTCACTAGTGTACCACTCAATTTAGTCTTCTTGTGCTACTTAAACACAAAAGTCACAAAAGGCGCATTTTTGGGCTTAAAGAACCTAGTTAACTAACCCGATTGGTAAATAGCCCACAACTTGAGTTTGAACCAATTCTAGGTTACGCTAACCTAATTAGAATAGTTTTTGATTGATTTTATGGGATCTTGTCCAACCAATATAGATTAAAACCCAAGATTCATTTAATCAAGGATTGATGACCAATTAGCGAACCCATTAAACCTTAGTTAAACCCATCCATGCATATCGCCATATTTGGGATATAAAACCAAACTTTATGAAATAGGTTTACCTATTATGTAGTCCCTACCGCTTGGCTCACTAATCTTCATTTCATAAATCCCTTTACTGTATCTCTTTATAGCCTATGTTATGCGATGAATGGAACCCTGTTGTACCAACTTGTTTTCGTTTATGCTTGACCAAGACCTCTCCTACTGTCTTAACGAAACATGGTAAATATATGGGCAATATAATATAAGTATACCTAGGCTTCCTATAGAATCCATGACTAT
>JANAVB010006282.1:72500-114387 GCA_029216955.1 Iris pallida
AAGACCGTACCGACCTAGGAGGGAAGCAAGGTAGTTAGGTAATAACACGCTGCGGTGATTCGAGGACTTGAGCAGGGCTAGCTACACTTGGCTGCAAGGTTCTCGTCTGCACCACCTACATGTCCAAGATGGCTTGAATTGCTAGTAACCTTTCATATAGATAAGTTGGTGTGCTGAGCGGCGATCCGCATGCACGGTGTTGGTCGAATCAAAGAAAGTACAAGCATGACACGAATTGAGTCAAGAAGGTAGGTACGGATTGCAATTCCAGTATAGAGCCTAGGATTTGGCTAAGTACAGACACATGCTTCGGCACGAGATGTGGCGTCGAGTACTGAATCGTTTACTCAGAGTTGCATAAGTTGGGATTTGAGTGGTTTCAAGTTAAGTTAAGAAGGGCCATAAGGTAAGTCTGGTTAAGTCATATTGAGTTGCAAGGCACGGCCTCGATGTTGAAGCAAGAATAGAGTTTATGGTACGACCATGTTGTTGCATCTAAAAGTATGGGCTGATAGGCAAGCACGAGTCGATACGTTGATGTTGTTGGCACGAGAAATGTCTACAAACACAACGATAAGTAAGTTATCGGTGCGATGGCACGGTGATGGTCTAGAGACACAAATAGGCCAATTGTTTATGTCCAAAAATTGATCCTAAGGTAAGAATAGAAAGACAATCATGAAGGGATTATGTTGCACAAATTAAATGAACGTGTTGGTTTTGTATGGGTGGGCGAGGAGCTCACACCACCAGTACGGTTGTGTACTGACACCCACACAAATTTTATGTGCATGCACAAGTAGATGATCATTTGGCGCGGAGCTCGCTTGGATGCATCGAGGCACGGAGTTCCTTGGCGTTTCGAAGCGTACGACCGTACGGAGTCAAAACTTATACGGGATATAATGTATGGACATCGCCTATCTGAAGCATCTGTTGGCTCGTCAGATTATATTAAGAGATGAGAGAGAGTTGAATGATTGTAGTCTGAGAGAAAAGTGAGCTTGAGGGATTATAAGCTTGGCTTCACGCCTTTGTAATCTTATTTTTCAATATCAATAAAAGAATTTGATTTGTTTCAATACTTATGTTGCCTTCATTATTCAATGCTTCTGTTTGGGACATCTATGCGACGACCTCGTCGATTAGCCTATAATCGGTTGTCATGGAACCCGCCTTGCGTGAGCGCAACCTAGGCTCATGTGGCATCACACCTTAGCGAGGACGATCGCTCCTCCGGGAGCATGGTGTGATATAATGGTATCAGAGCACGACTTTACGTCCTTGGGATTTTTGATTGAATTATTTAACTCTGATGGCTTCGTACTAAATGTCGTTTCCGTAAATCGATATTGTTGGTACGCTCTCTCTTAATGTTCCATAGGATGTACTATAGAATAAGTATATATATTTAGAAAAAATCTCATGAGGGAAAATTTGATTGAACAAAGATGATTTCACGTAAGTCACGGTTGGCTAATTCGGGCTGGTTATATATACCAAAGACTTATGTCGACCTTAGCAAAGTTGTGTGCGGGATTCAAATTATTTCGGACGAAAAAAAGTTGGACTCGATTCATAGAATTGGATGACTATTGATAGGGGTGTCATCGGACGATGTTATCGTCGATGCGATATAGATGAATGTACTTGAAATTTGAGGATTAGTTCGAACGGAGATTCGAAGAAATCGATTGTGATTCGAAATTTGTTCAAGGATTTGTCGAATGACTTCATCCCTGAGTGGTGTATAGGATAGCCTCGGGATGTTGATCGATTGAGGATCGGAGAACCAATGAGTCTATCAGTAAGTTTTTTCGTATGCAAAGCCTTAGATTGAGTACCATTGATTAAGTTGTAATCTTGAAGTTTTGATGAGTTGATTTGAACGAACAAGAAATGACGTGCACGGGATTGGGATTGCGCAAGTATGAAATGTGAAAATAATTGAGTAGGTAAATTGAATTTAGAAAAAGTTAAGGTGTAACAAATGGATGACTCACTCGATGAATCGATGTGAATCATATACGAAAACTTAGCATGATTAGAAGTTAGCGTGCCTGAAAATGATTCAAATATACGAGAATGACTCTAAGGATTTGGGAAAGATGTTGCTCGATGACTTAAAATAGACGGATGAACATATGTGATTTTGGGTTTGAACGAATCGATCATGTAACTACTTTGGGGGATAATGCTCAAATTTGATCTTGAATGTCGAAGAGATTATGGTATATCCAATTCGAATGGTAGAATCAGTTGCACGACTCGGAGTTCAATGCAGAGGAAGATCGTCGGGTTATGTATATCATCGATGGTATTGAGACGTATCAAAGATTAATGTGCGATAACCCAGGGGTACTCTGATTCAAGCAATGATGATCGTGTAAAATGTTATTGTTTCGATGGATGCTATACTCAGAATTTTGATTGAAATGAATGTTTAGATGAAAATAAAAGTGTCTTGATTGTTTCGAAGATAACTACAACGTTGACGTTCTTGTCTTGTGCAAGTACAACTCCAGCCTCATATTTATGTTTTGCCGGATTTGGGCAGTTGTGCGATCATTCTGTGGGAGAGTTAATATGGTAATTCATGTCCAGCAGGAATGATCGAACTTACGGGATATCAGGACATGGCAATTGGATTATTTAGACTTGTGGTTTGATGCGAAGATGAATTGGAGGACTTTTGGGACTTGTGATTGACGATAAAGTAAGTTGAGGATTGAATAGATCCAATCTATGTATCGAGAATGAATTAGTCTAGACATAAAGCAAGTGTTATGCCCCGAGGAGGACGATTATCTTGCGGGAGCGTTGGCATGGTGATTTCATGTCTAGCATGGATAATCGAACTTACGGGAGAATGGGGCATGACATATTGTTATGCTAGACGACCTTGTGTTCGAATACATAAATTGTGTCGAAAGACTCGGGGAATATGATATGAGAATTATGGTTCAATGACAAATTATGTAGTAGAGTACTTGACTTGGATATGATGGATATGTGGATTATATCGAACGTGTTCGAAGAGATAGACTACACGAATTGCTTGTTTGGACGTGCGATATTGATATGTCGAGAAATTGGTTGAACATGGCTTATCGTAGGATGGACTTACTGAACGACTCGGACCCCTTGGACTAAGTTACAAGTACGAATAGGAGAATATATGCTCGAAGTTTGGAAATCAAAATGATGTAAGCTTGGGTAGAAGAACCTCGTACTATCAACTTTGGTTTGACCTTAGGATTGTTGTCAGTATTGAAATTATTATTTGGGAACGGTGATTCCAATACTGACGCTTGACTTTAGCCTGGAAAGATAGCCTAGCGGTTAGGCAGACGTCCCTACGCGGAGAGAATGAAATTATATAAGCAACCTAGTGAGAGTTGTCGAAGTATTCTTGAAAAGAATCTTGACGATCAATATGATTGGATATTGGTATTGATGGATAGAATGATTCAAATTGTGGAGACACCACTCATGAGGCTTGAATGAAATGCATATATTTTGGGGGATGCCTTGAATATGTGCATGATCCAACTCGAGTGGTAATGGTGGATTCTCTATCATAAGACTTGGTTGAAATGCATGTATTTGGAGGACGCCTTAAATATGTACACGATCTAACTAAGTAATACATTGAATTCAAATAAGACTGAAGGAATAGAACAATATCTAAGACTTTGAGATCATGAGTTTCAAAAGCAAATATTGATGATAGTGCAATCATTGGATTTGAAATGAACTTGAATTGTTGATCGAGAAATTGATGCAAGTCAGGTTTCGAAAATTGGTTAATGATGGGTAACACTAGATTTCGACTAGAAGATAGCAAATGATCGGTTGCGTTATGTTAGATTCCAAATGTACTAAGGATACCGTTCGGATGGTTAGCCCTAAAACTAAGTTGTTCCTGTGCGCGATGAGCATAACTTATCCATGTTTGAGATAGGTTAAAAGGTGTGTACTCAGTAAGTTTCGAGGACAAAACTTTTTTTGAGTGTTGTATAATATAATGTCCCATCCCGCTCAGTTCAACCAGAGGAATAAAAATGCCAACGACGTTTGGACTTAGCCATGCATCGGCTTGCTCGAAGCTCCCGCTCGGTCGATGTGACTCATCGCTCAGGTGGGTGGCTTCGTTGAACTTGCCTCAGCATGACCTTCACACTAATAAACTAAGAGTTTTTAATTGTGCTAGTAGGCTTGATAATTAAAGAGACGAATCCACATAGCTAAGGAAATAATCCCAAGTTGGCTCAGGATTGAGTTAGAATATGGAAAGGTCCCACGATTGACTTAGAAGTGTTGTACGACGTGCTTTCAAATTGACACTCGGTCTTTCGTCCCATGGCTTGGGAGAAGGAAAAGTTGGTCTATGTACCACAATACTGTGAACCTAACATAGTCATAGACGTCGCACGGTATAGATGCTTGAAAAAGCATGCACTATCCTACTGTCCAATGCTTAGCATAGCATAATTATCCCACGAGTCTCAGTTCACATCTCCATGTTGCAAGGCTTAGCATAGCCTTTGTTCGATTCCACTGGCTCTACGGCTTGATATAGCCAAATGTTCCTATGGTCTTAAGGCTTGTCACATAGAATATGACTTGGGCGATAGTGTCACACAGATCACAAATCGGTTTAAGACACGAGACACGATTGATTACAAGAAAAAGTAGGCCACAGTCTATAGTATTTCGAAAAGTACATGACTTGTTCAAGTTGAGCAGGAGGGCTATCAAAGTAGTCGTTCCTGAGTTGAGTCTGAAAAATAGTATGGTAACAAGGAAGACCATGTCGAGACTGTAGTTCTGTCGTCGAGGAATAATATGTTGGGACTATAGGTCAGTCGTTGAGGAAGAATATGTCGAGACTGTAGGTCAGCCGCCTGAGGCAATCCTGGTTTGGGCTCTACAAAGAAGTATGGAGGCTAAAGTAAAGCAAAAGAAGTAAGTTGTACTGCTGGATAGGCCATGCATTTACATTCAGTCTAGAAGTTCTCATAGATACGTTGTCATGGACAACTTGTGCACAAGGTTTCGCATGCTCGATTCCGTAGCATGGGGCCGCAGGACCGTATCGGCCAAGGAGGGAAGCAAGATTGTTAGGCAAGAACACACAGTAGTAATTCGAGGACTTGAGCAGGGCTAGGTACCCTTGGCTGTAAGGGTCTTGTCTGCACCACTTACATGTCCATGATGGCTTGAATTGCTATTGACCTTTCATATAGATAAGTTGGTGTGCTGAGCGAAAATCCGCATGCACAGTGTCGGTCGAATCAAAGAAAGTGCAAGCTCGGCTTGAATTGAGTCAAGAAGGTAGGCACGGATTGTAACACTAGTATACAGCCTATGATTTGGCTAAGTAAAGACACGTGCTTCTGTACGAGATGTGGCGTCGAGTACTGAATCATTTACTTAGAGTTGCATAATTTAGGATTTGAGTGGTTTCGAGTTAAGTCAAGAAGGGCCATAAGGCAAGTCTGGATAAGTCATATTGAGTTGCAAGATACAGCCTCGATGTTGAAGCACGAATAGAGTTTATGGCACGACCATGTTGTTGCGTATCAAAGTATGGGCTGAAAGACAAGCATGAGTCGATACGTTGATGTTATTGGCACGAGAAATGTCTAGAGACACAACAATAAGTAAGTTATTGGTACGATGGCACGATGATGGTCTAGAGACACAAATAGGCCAAGAAAGGCAAGAATAGAAAGATAATCATAAAGGGATTATGTTGCACAAATTAAATGAACGTGTTAGTTTTTTATGGGTGGGCGAGGAGCTCACACCACCAGTACAGTTTTGTATTAACACCTACACAGTTTTCATGTGTAGGAACAGGTATAAGATCGTTTGGTGCGGAGGTCGCCTGGATGCGTCGAGACACAGAGTTCCTTGGCATTTTGAGGCGTACAACCGTATGAAGTCGGAACTTATATGGGACATAATGTATGTACATCGCCTATCTGAAGCATCTGCTGGCTCATCAAATTGTATTGAGAGATGAGATTGAGAGAGAGCTGAGTGATTGAAATCTGAGAGAAAAGTGAGGTTGAGGGATTGTAAGCTTGGCTTCGCGCCTTTGTAATCTTATTTTTCAGTATCAGTAAAAGACTTTGATTTGTTTTAATACTAATATTGCCTTCATTATTCAATGCTTCTACTTGGGACTTCTGTGCGACGAACCCGTCGCTAAGTCTGTAATCGGCCGTCATGGAACCCACCTTGCGTGAGCGCTACCTAGGCTCATGTGGCATCATGCCTTAGCAAGGACGATCGCTCCTCTAGGAGCGAGGCGTGACAGGCCGTCCAAGGGCTTCGGTTTAAGAAAAAAAGAAATATATATATATATATATATATATATATTAATTTTTTTTTATTTTAATATATGTTTGCCATAAAAATCAACAACATGTATTACAGAACACTGGAATTGATTGCAAACTCGCTTGTACAAAGAAGGGCCTAGAAAGAAAGCCTAGGAAATAATCTAAGTACAATTGTTTAGTTTTGATTCTGGGGGGTGATGATGGAGGCTCGGGAAAGTGCTATTAACTCTGACTTACTCTTGTAGGAACGAAATCGTAAAGCAGAATACTCTAGAGGAGGGGTGAATAGAGTTGTCAGCAGAATAATGCTAATTAAAAATTGTTAGCAGCAAGATCACAGAATAATAATCACAACTAAATAATATAAAGGCAGAGATAAGAAAGCAAACGCAAAGACAACGATGTATACTGGTTTCCCTCTAGTTGAGGACTAGTCCAGTCGGTAGAACTCTTGCTACCAGTTGAATCCACTATTGGCAAAACCGCAAGTTTTCTTACGAAGTCCTTGCAACTTCTACAACCCAAGCTTTGATATGAAGAACTCGTCCAACTTCAATTGTGAAGAGATATTCTTCTATCAAGCCTTCTGATTACAATCACTCAGAAACTTCTAGACCGCACTGCACTGGCAAATCGACTAGAGGATTGTAACTGGCTTGGGATCTGAAAATTAAAGCTCTAGAAAAACTCTTTGGAAGACAGTAGGCTTTGAATAGAGAGAAGATTGAAAGTGAATGAGTGAGTTAAAATGATCGAAATCCATCTCTATTTATAGGAGTTCCAAAGACAGAATTCTGGCAGAATTCGGGCAGAACTCGATGAGAAAATCTCGGTCAAATCCGCAACTGCAGGAGGACCAAGTTCCAAGGAATTCAAAAACAAAACGGCCACTAACCGAACTCTGGCCGAACTCTGGCCGAGTTCTGTCAGGGTTAGGTTAGGGTGTTTAAAATTAGTTTTTGAGGAATTTTGAAAACCTTTTTGGAGCTTTTGAAAATACGAATGTTTTTCAAAACTAAGGACATTTTAAAAATATTTTGAAATCATTTTGGAATAGCCTATTTGTCAGTACGACTCGGTGTACAAAGTATTCCTAGACTCAAATAAAATAAAAATATATTGCTCAAAGAAATACAGACTCGAACAGGCAAACAATGCTTCGGTCTTGAACTGAGTAGATAGCTGTTCTTGATCATGTCCAAAAGTCTGAGATATCCTGACTAGCTCCATATATTAAGACAGAGTTTGATCAATTATTAAAATCAGTTTGACCATATGACCAATGGGCCAACAATCTCTCCCATTTTGATAATTGACAAACTATGAATGATATAACATTCTTTGAGTAAGATACTATAAAATTGTTCAACATTGTTCAAAATTGTTCAATCCCTGTATTATTCTCAAAATCAAAATATTAGATCCTATTTCTCCCCTGTTGTCACTTAGCAAAATAATTGCAAAAGAGAAAGCTCCCCCGCAATTAATGCATAAGAAACAAACAGTGAAGAAACACAAGAAAATAATGTATCATGTAGTGAGAATATTCAAGATATAACAGAGATTTATTTCACAGACAGTTTAACATATAGAAGCAGATAAAGATGCTATAAATAAATAAATAAACTGATGTGAAAAATAAACTACGCATCTCATAAAGATAAAATGATGTTCAAGAGACATCAAGAAATATCCAGTACAAGTGTGATAATAAAAAGCAAAAAAAAAGACAGAAACTTGGATTGTCGAAGCATTTCCAAGTGTACAGTAGATAATAACTAAGTCTCAAAAAATTCAACTAATATATCATCATCACATCTCTTCCTCATCATCATCATCATCATCAGCATGACCGGCATGTCCAGAAGGACCAGCTCCAGAAGTACCAGCGCCAGAAGGGTGAGGAGGGGCACCAGTATAAAACTCACCGACATAGTCTCGATGAGGAGCATGGTCAGAACGGTACCAATCATATGCATTACCGGGCTGAAAGTAGGCATGAACAGCCTCATCGTCACAGCAGTAACCTGAAAAGGCTGGATCTCTAGGAATAGAACCGGCATAATGTCCAGTCTGAGCAAATCGAAGATCAGCTAGAGAATTTTCTATCGCCTGATAACGAGTGACATCGCGGAACTCACGTTCGCGGGCCATATCTGTCATCGAGACGTGCAAATCAAAAAGATGCTAGTGTATGCCTTCAAAGTTCATGGCATACTGCTGAGTAGGTGGAGGAGGTGGAGCAGTACGAGGAGCAGTACGAGGAGCAGCAGCAATCATACTACGACGAGATAGCTTAAGAAATATGGGCTCAGGATCTTGAGTACAAGTTGACAAATCAATATCAAAATGCTGGAAGATGCGTGGAAGAATCATCGCATAAGAGAGATTTCTATCTCTTGCACGACAACGTCCCATCATCTGGATAATAGTCTTAGGGGCAGAAAAAGGAATCCCCTTAAGAATGTGATACATAGCAGATAGTTCAAGTGATGTGACATCATCCTTTGAAGTTGACTTCGGAAGGAGAGTGGAGTAGATGATGCGATGCAATTCATAATTAAACAAGTTCAAGTTATTCGCCTTGAACTTTCTAGAGCGAACTCGATCAGGTGCACAGAGTTCAGCTTTTAAACTAGCAAGTGTCGTGCCGTCGGGGAAATCAAATTCAGTGATATCATCAAGCGGTGCACCTTCGTTAGAAATACCAAGGATTTCCGCTAAGAGGACATAATTGAACTCGATGTCTAGTCCGCCAACACGAGTACTTACGTCAAACGTGTTTAGTATGATATTGCAGTAGAAAAGTCTAATGGCATTAGTAGCTACCGGGAAACAAAGTTTAACAACGTATTGTGACCCTAATGCCTCAAAATAAGGGCGGTGTTCTGGAAACACAGTCCATTTGATAGGAGCGCCTGTGCATATGGATCTCATAGAGAAGTCTCCATACCACAGAATGACTTGATCTAGGGTTTGAAAATAAAACCCATCGAATGCGCCATCGCTCGATCAACGATCTCCGTACGAATCCAAAATTTGGATGGATTTCACCACGTAGATTAGGGAAAAACGGAAGTGGTGACGAACTAGGGTTTGAGAGCTTTCGCGCGGCTGCTGTTACTGTGAAGGTGGTTTTAGAAGCAATAAAGAAGAAAGACTCTCGGGTTCTAGTTATATAACCAGATACCACTAACCGAACTCGGGCCGAATTCGGTCCGAATTTTGACCGAATTCGCCTGGGGTTCTGTTAGTTGGTTTGGGCCACTTTCTTTTTCATTGACTCATTTCAAAGATTTAATTCAAAGATTAGTATTTCAACATTCAATTAATATAATTAATATTATTTTATAGATAAAATTTCGTTACACAGCGACTGTCTCAGATTAGCTGTAGGAGTACTGTCCCAGCCGGCGGAGGTTTACCGGGAGAACTCTTAAGTACTGCTTCGCTTCAACCATAGTTGTGGTGACAGACAGACTCTTTATTGTCTTGTTTCTAACACAGTTTTTGCGTATTGAAATATAATCATAAAACAAAATTAATTAACATTATTGACGTCCAAAATTCCTAATTATCGACATAAATAATTGAAACGATCTTCTGCTAGAGGTTTTGTAAAGATGTCAGCTAATTGATTCTCAGTGTCTATGTACACAAGGTAAATATCTCCATTCTGATGATGATCTCTAAGAAAATTATGTCGAATCTCGATATGCTTAGTACAAGAGTGACATACTGGATTCTTAGTCAAATTAATTGTGCTCGTGTTGTCACAGAAAATAGGGAATATGTGTGTAAAATAAATCATAGTCTTCTAAGGTTTGTTTCATCCACAAAATCTGAGCACAACAACGTCCTGCGGCGATATACTCAGCCTCTGTTGTTGATAGAGCTATAGAATTTTGCTTTTTATTAAACCATGAGACTAAAGCCTTGCCTAAAAAATGACATGTACCGCTGGTACTTTTTTTTATCAACATTGCATCCAGCAAAATCTGCATCCGAATAACCAATAAGGTCAAAGGACTTAGTTTTGGGATACCATAAGCCAACAGAAGAAGTTCCCTTAAGGTATCGAAAGATACGCTTAACTGCACACATATGTGATTCCTTTGGATTAGCTTGAAAACGTGCACACAGGCAAACACTAAACATAATATCTGGATGACTAGCAGTTAAATAAAGTAAACTACCGATCATACCTCGATACTTACGTGTGTCGACAGGCTTGCCTTGTTCATCAATATCAAGCTTTGTTGAAAGTTGCCATCAGAGTGCCAATAGGTTTGACATTGTCCAGATCAAACTTCTTTAGCAAATCTATTATGTACTTGGCTTGATTTATGAATGTTCTATTGTCAGTTTGTTTGATTTGCAGTCCGAGAAAGAATTTCAGCTCTCCCATCATGCTCATCTCAAACTCATTCTGCATACACTTAGAGAATTCTTGACAAAGAGATTCATCAGTAGATCCAAATATAATATTATCAACATAGACTTATATTAAGAGAAGCTTGCCATTAAAAGACTTAATAAACAAAGTAGTGTCAACCTTGCCTTTTGAAAAACCGTTGTCAAGTAGAAAGAGCTTAGACGATCATACCAAGTACGAGGGACTTGTTTCAAACCGTATAAAGCACTCTTCAACTTGAAAATATGATCAGGGTTTTTAAAATCTGTGAAACCTGGAGGTTGTGCTACAAAAACTTCTTCTTTTATAAAACCATTTAATAATGCACACTTGACATCCATTTGAAATAATTTGAAATTATAAAAACATGCAAATGCACATAACATACGAATGTATTCTAATCTCGCAACTGGGGCATAAGTCTCATCGTAGTCAATACCTTCTTCCTGATTGTATTCTTGAGCTACGAGTCGAGCCTTATTATGAGTCACTAAACCATTCTCGTTCAGTTTGTTTCGGAATACCCAATGGGTGCCAATGACCGGATGATCAATAGGCTTGGGAACAAGTTCCCAAACTTGATTCCGTTCAAATTGGTTTAATTTCCTCTTGCATAGTATCTATCCAAAAACTATCACTACATGCTTCACCAATAGTTTTGGGTTCTAGCTGTGAAATGAATACAACACTAGAAACAATATCTCTACTGGATGTACGAGTACTTACACCTTTGGTAATATCACCAATTACCAAATCCTTTGGATGATCAGCCGTAAATTTTAATCTTTTTGGCAGACTCTGAAGGTAGCTGATTCCTGGATCTTCTCTAGAAGGATCTAGTGCTGAGCTTGGTAGAGAATCAGCTGGTGTTGAGCTTGGTACAGTTAGATTTTCGTCATTGTCATCGATAATTATTTGATTTAGTTCATCAAAGGTGATGTTGATTGATTCTTTGATGATCATAGTTCGTTTGTTGAAGACTCTGTATCCTTTGCTCTTGGCCGTATAACCTAAAAATATACCTTCATCGGCCTTTTCGTCAAACTTTCCCAAATTATCTTTTGTATTAAGAATAAAGCATTTACAACCAAATATTCTAAAATATGAAACCGATGGAATTCTATCAAACCATAACTCAAATGGAGTCTTCTTCGATTTGGGTCGAATTAGAACTCTATTGAGAATAAAACAAGCTGTATTGACAGCTTCAGCCCAGAAATATTTGGGTAGACTAAACTGATTTAACATTACTCTGGCCATTTCGGATAGAGTTCTGTTCTTACGTTCCACAACTCCATTTTGTTGTGGAGTCCTAGGGCAGGAGAACTCGTGTACAAAACCGTGTGTGTCATAAAATTGCTCAAACTCTGCATTCTCGAATTCGCCTCCATGATCGCTTCTAATACGAGTGATCATGTAACCTTTTTCATTCTGTACTTTCTTGCAAAAGGTGACAAATTCGGATAATGTATCATTCTTGCGTGTCAAAAAGTATACCCACGTGTATCTGTTTTCATAAAGAAATTCTTTTTATTTGTTATGTTTCTGGGAAAATTACAACTGTAGGAATCCGATCTAGAAGACGATCGCTTTATCCCTTGGACTATGCAAAGAAGAAAAGCTCTCAAAATTTTGACAGTAGATTAATGTATCTGTACAATGAATGAGAAAAAGAACTCTATTTATAGAGTCAAAAATAATAACTGAAAAGATAACTACCTCACCACTGGTGCACTTGAAAAGTCACGCAGACTCTAAATACACGCAGGGTTAGTGAGTAGTTACTGGACGTGGCTCGTAACTGTTGGACACATGGCATCAGTGCATGGGTCATATGCAAGTTACTGGGCACGCGAGAGAGAGATCGGTGGCATGGCTGCCACGTACTCCAGTTGAAATAAAATCCACGCTGACTTGCTGAAGGCAAAAATCCACGCAGATTCGTTGACGCAGACTCGTTGAAGACGAAATCCACGCAAGCTTTGAAGAAGAATACTTCAGAATTCATGCAGGCTTTGAGAAGAATAACTCAAAGTCACGCAATGTTTTTAAGGAAGAAGAAGGTTCAGAATCCACGCAAACCGCCAGCTGTTGATTTGGCACGCTTTGTCTGACACAAAATCTCTGACATTGATTTTATTGTCAGCCGCATTAAATAAAGATAAGACCCAAAGTCACGCCAACTTGGTAAAGAGTGAGTCTTGCTAAGGAAGATTGCAAAAGACGGCTGTGATCTCTCGAGTTCTGTGCATACGTGGCATACGAGGAGAGTTTCTCGACTGTTGTGCTGTCAGTCATTATGATTTGACGTATGGCTGAGCTGTCTCTGCGTGACTTCTAAAGAAAATAGCCAGGCAGAACTTAGCGTATCTTTTGTGCTGCTTCTCGGATCACTCTGCGTGACTTGTTCTGATCAACTCAGCGTGACTTCATTTTTGAGGCCTACAAAACCCCCTTCAAAGTTTTCGATAAATGATAAAATATTTTCGAAATACTTTGAAATAGAGATGATGAAATGAGTTCAGTCACGCTGAGATGACTCCAAAATTTTTCGGAAGTCGAAAAGACTTCGAAGTTCTTTGAAAATATCCAAATGAACTTATTAAATGTCATAATGACTCTTCGTTCTCCGAGACTGATTGCGTCCAATTTATGGTGGAATATGAACTGTCGACGAGATCTGTATATAAACAGGAAGAGATTCTCAGTCTTGACATTCATCTCTCGAAAATATGACCCCAAAAGAAGCAGCCGAAGAGAAAGCACGAAAGTTGGGCTTTTGTTCCCATGGTGACCCCACTTTTGGGGGCAAAGAACCCGAACCTGTCGTCATCGAGCTCAAGGACGACTCCACGCAGTTAGCCAAGAATCTCTTAAGCTACTTTGGATTGGATGGCTCGTCTTGTTCTGATGGGCGGAGCCTTATGGAGAAGCGTGAAATGCTCGAGACTCTGTTGTATCGCCTGGGAGTTAAGAGTGTAGAGGAGTTAGGCATCAAACTTAGCCGCTCTGGAAAATAGAGCGTAACTTTCTACGCTTTTGTTTGCACTTTTCTGTTTTATCTTTTTATAAGGCCATCAGTGCCTGTTTAAAGAATAAAGTACAACTTTTTGTGTTTGATCTGCGTGCCTTTGACTGTTTCCAATGTTGCACTGTCTCCCGAAGTACACGTGACACTATTCCACAATTTACGAGCGCTATTTATGCGGATCTTTTCGAGAATAGACCTGTACTTGACCCTTTAAATAGATAGATGAACTCCGCAAACTCATCTTCCCATTCTTCTTCCTCTCTTCTGAGAAATGAATTTTCTGTGAGAAGAAAATAGGAAAGCCATGTTGTCTGATGTCAGATCTTTGTGCACGCTACCAGACATGAGTTTGCCGATCCTTAGCACCAAATTTGAAGGTAAGTCTGTGTACTTATTTTTGCTGTTGAAGATAGGCTTTCTGTTTTTTTTGTTTCTGATTTGAACAATACACGCCTGTCTCTGTTTGATAGATGCATACTGAACTGTTGATCTTTCTGCAGAAACTTGGCTGAAAATTTTCTTCAGAACTGGCATTGGGGATGTGGATGCTGTGTGGAGATATCCTGCTGACATCTACATCAGGGAGCTCATACGCTTTTGACGCGTAAATCAGACAACTCAGAACTCTTCGTGAGATAGAAGGGTCTTCCTTAGATGGTAGGAAGAGCCTTTATACACGAGAGTTGGATGGTGGAGTTAACTCTACTACCGAGAAATCGGGTAGTAGAGTTCCTTTTACGGGAGAACTAGGAATTGTATCCCAAGGTTGGATACATTCCTGTCTCCTCTGAAAGGTCGCTCCTAATCCACCAATTGTATTGGCAGCACCACGACTTCGGACTGCCATACTCTGTGGTTCTCCTCTCGTCTGAGAGAGAAGACCAGAGTTTGATTCCTGCTGATCTGGTCGTGACTGGGACCCAGACAGTCAGGAATTGCCACCAACAATGAACCTGACGGAGAAGGTCCGACGGAGAAGATCCAAGAAGAAGATAGATCTCTATTAGGTTATTGTTGTGGTGTAGAATGAAAATCCAAGATTTGTAATAGATTTATTATGATTTGTAAGAAAGTCTAAGAAAATGTAATAGACTTTTTGTGGTGAAATGGGAATGGAAATGACAATTCTTCTATGCTCAATGATTTGTATTTGTGGATGAATTGTGGACATGATAGATAATAAAATCATCTTTTCTGTTTTAGAGTATATGATATTATCAGAGGTATTATGGACGTGATATATATAGGAACTCAAAAGAAAATAGATTGATTTCTATGCAGAGGTCAAAACATGACAAATGAGTAAGTAGATTCGGAATTGATTCAGAGATTATGAAAACGTGATCAATAACGAATCTCCACTTAATGAATTGATAAGATTATGAACGGACGAACTGTTAGGAAATGAAGAACAGATGAACTGTCGAGTGAATGTAATAAATGAATGGACGAACTGTCAAGTATTAATGAACATGTGAAACGTCGGATGAATATGAGAAATGAATGGATGAACTGAATATCGGGAAAGAATACGTCCCTTCGATCCTTGTAACCATATGCCTATAAATAGAGCATATATTTGAGTAGAAGGATCGTATTTTATACACAATGTCTTCTGAAGAGAATATAAAGAAGGCTGAGTCGCCCCTGAAGCTACTGAAGGTGTTAAAGAACATCCACCTCTGCAGAAGAAGGAAATGGGCGAAAGCTCGTCTACTCTCAAGCCACCGAAAGATATCCTGGACTTCCTGGTCGAACCAGGAGAAACCGAAGAAGAAGAAGCAATGAGGCTGGCTGCCTGTCAATTCTTGGTGCGGTCAGGAAAAGATGTACTCAATTCTTTTGCTGATTATGTATGTGGTCCTCGTCCCAAATATGAAAGGGATTACAGTGATCTTCCATGATGATGTACTCTTTTTCTTGAAGAATTTGTCTCAAATAAACTCTATTTAAAGAAACTTTGTTTACGATATATCCTTCCCACTTTATTTTTTGCCTTTATTCATTGATCTTTTGACTCAGAAATCAGAAAAACAAATATCATTTTCATAAATATGATATTGAGATAGAAAATTCAGAGGTAATATGGACATGATTTTCTGGATATCAAATTTGTTGAGAAAACGATACAAAGTAGAATACCTATCTCCACTGGGGATAATGATATCAATGATTCTTCGGAAAGAACAATGAAACAGCTGGAGAATGATGGGAGGACAATCTTGATAGAAATATTAAACGTAGTACTTCTTCAAGAATTTGCCGTTGATGGGCATCATAGTGGCTTTACCATCTAGAGTAGTGAGTTGATAAGCCCCATTAGAAAAGATCTTATTGACAATGAATGGACCTTCCCATTTTGCATCAAACTTGCCCTTACTCATGTGTGTCATAGTCATCGGGCGTCTGACAGTAAGCACAAGTTCTCCTTTCTGAAATGTTCGAATTCTGACTTTCTTGTTAAAGGCCCTTGAAATTCTAGCTTGATAGAATTCAATATTCTGTTGAGCAGATAACCGCTTTTCATCCAGAGACTCCAATTCATGAAGTCGAAGACGATCATTATTTTCTGAGGTAAGTTCATTAGCGATTGCTATCCTTAAAGAAGGAATTTGAATCTCTAATGGAGAACAGCCTCAGATCCGTACACCAGAGAGAAATGTGTACACTTAGTAGCATTACGGACTGTAGTGCGATAAGCCCACAAGCATTCCCCAACTTGTCACTCCAATTACGTTTGTTAGTGGAGACAAACTTCTTTAGGAGTTTGATGATAGTCTTGTTGAAAGCTTCTGCTAATCCGTTAGCTGCTGGATTATATGCGGTAGAAGCAACATTATTGATCCGGTGATCGTCACAGAATCGAGTAAATTTCTAGCTGACGAACTGTGGTCCGTTATCATGAACAATGCGTCGAGGAACACCAAATCTGTAGACGACGTGGTGCTTAATAAAGCTGAACATTAGACGTCTTAACTTCAGATAAAGGAATGCTTCGGCCCATTTGAGAAGTAATCAGTTATTGCGAGAATGAACCGATGACCTTTTGATGACGGTGGATTGATCGGGCCGACAATGTCCATGCCCCAAGCTTCGAAGGGCCATGATGCTGCCATCGGATGTAGAAATTCGAAGGTTGATGTATAAAATCCGTATGGATTTGGCAAGCTTTGCATTTCCTTGCATATTCAATGGCATCTGATACCATAGTTGGCCAATAATAACCCATCCGTCGAATACGGTCTTGAAGTTTTGGCCCAGGTTGATGCGCTCCACAAATTCCATCATGTGCTTCACGAATAACTTGTTGGGCTTCATCACCAGCAATGCACCGAAGGAGCAAACCAGCATAAGCTCGACGATATAAGGTCTTTGTTGTATGATTGTAATAGAATCTGAGTGATCGTCGTCTAATAGATGCTGCCTCACTCGGATCATCCGAAGAATATCATATAATACGAGATCTAAGAAAGGAAGTCTCCAATCTTTATCCGTATTCTGATCCTCAGTCGAGTTACTGAAGAAATTCCATGCTGGAATCGGATGAAGATGATATCGATTTACGACTGAAGCCAAATCCTCTTGTTGTGTTGACGTCATGAGATGTTGATTCTTCAATGTCAACTGGAAGTCCTAGAGTCAGGTTATTTTTAAGATGAAATAATTCTCGATTACGAATAACAATCATTTGTTGCCGTCGGATTGGGATAGCCAGCACCGCTGCAAGATTAGCAAGGGCATCAGCTTCTGTGTTACATGCTCGCCTAACATGTTCAATGAAGAATTCCTTAAATGATGAGGCCATAGATATGGTCGCTCTATGATAAGGAACCAGATCTTGATGGCGAACTTCATAAGTACCCCTGATCTGATTGACAATAAGTTTAGAGTCTCCATACGCCTCCAAATGTTGAATATTCAGATGTTTAGCGAGTTGAAGACCAATAAGTAATGCGTTGTACTCAGCTACATTGTTTGAACACGGCTGATCAAGAGAATAAGCTCTTTGGATGGCAAGACCTTCTGGCGATACAAGAACAATTCCAACTCCA
The DNA here is from genome assembly GCA_029216955.1 of Iris pallida. Lineage (NCBI taxonomy): Eukaryota > Viridiplantae > Streptophyta > Magnoliopsida > Asparagales > Iridaceae > Iris > Iris pallida. Next base: position 90,351 of record JANAVB010006282.1, read on the forward strand.
GCGACAATATCGCCATTAGGACCAATTCTTGATGCTCCATCAAAGAATAGACGCCAAGTAGGATCTTCTTCAGCAATTTGATTTGAATCTAGGACTTTATCTGGGATTTCATCATAGAGTTTTGAATTTTCTGGAATTGAGTGAGCAGCCAAAATCAGCTAAAGCTTATCCTTTGACTGATTTCTGAGGAATATAGTGCATGTCATACTGAGCAAGTAGGATTCCCCAGTTAGCCAATCGAGAGTTCAAAATACTGGGTTTTTATCATGATCTGTATAGGATTGATCCTGGAGATGACATGAATAGTCTGGCCAATGATATAATGACGTGTCTTTTGGACAGCAAACATCAAGGCTAGACATTCTTTTTCAACCGGTGAATATCGAGGTTCAGCTCCGGTCATAGTGCGGCTGAGAATAAATGGCTTGTTCATGGCCATTTTGATTCTTTTGAGCGAGTAATGCACCCAATGAATGACTCATTGCTCGAGTATAGAGGAGGAACGGTATTCCTGAGACGGGAGGTACCAATACTGGAGGGCTCATTAGATATTATTTTATATCATTGAATGCTTTCTGACATTCATCATTCCAGACAAAAGAGACACCTTCTTCATAAGTTTGTTGAATGGTCTGCAGCGTCCTGATAAATTAGAAATAAATCTCCTGATATAAGCGATTCTTCCTTGAAATCCTCGTAGCTCTTTTAAGGTGCGTGGAGGACGCATCTCTTGGATGGCTTTGATCTTCTCGGGATCCATGTATACCTTTAGAGGTAATGACGAAGCCGAGAAATTTACCACTAGAGACGCCTAAGAAGGACTTAGTAGGGTTCATCTTTAATTGATGCTTACGCATTAGATCAAATATAGTCTTCAAACCTTGGATATGATCCTCCTTTTGTCGACTTTTGACTGCAATATCGTCAACATAGCATTCGACTGTTTTCCGCAAATGTTCACGAATATAGTGCTCATAGCTCGTTGATAAGTTGCTCCTGCATTCTTGAGACCGAATGCATAACTGTATAACAGTATGTACCCATCGGCGTTCTGAAAGAAGTGTGCTTCTCGTCTTCTGGGAACATTTTGATCTGATTGTACCCAGAATACCCGTCCATGAATGACATTCGTTCAAATCCACAGGTATTATCAACCATGACATCAGTGATTGGTAGAGGAATTCGTCTTTAGGACATGCCGCATTGAGATCGGAAGTCTATGCATACTCTGATCTTGCCAGTCTTTTTAAGAACAGGAACAATATTAGCCACCCAATCGGGATGTTGTTCCTCTCTAATAAACCCAGAGGTAATGAGTTTATTGACTTCAGCTTCAATTGCATCCATGATGTCTGGACGAAATTGTCGCTGTTGTTGTTTGACCGGTTTAGCATTCGGCAAGATGTTGAGTTTGTGAGTTGTAATTTGAGGATCAAGCCCTGGCATATCTTCATAACTCCAAGCAAAGACATCGATGTAATCACGAATGAGTTTGATCATTCTTATCAGTTTCTGAAAGACTTTACTGATGAATATTGGTTTGGGAGATCCCTCTTCACCAATCTATTTGAACAAGTTTATCTTCAGTCGGAGGTTCTTTTTGCTCGAAACGGAACTCCCATTGATTATCTAATCTTTGGGCCCACTGTTCTGATTCAGGTGAGATTTCAAACTCTTCTTCGTCTTCATCACTTTCTTCAGAATGGTCAATAGAAACCATGTTGGAAGACAGAATGTTGCAGTAGAAGTCCCCGATACTTGTATCGAATCCCAAGAAGTAGTACTAGAAGAATCAGATCTTTTATCTTCGTCAGATTCAGGATCTTCATGGATAATATTGATGAAAGGAGTAGGAGCAGTATAACCCAATCCGCATTTCGTCCTTCCATATTTCAAAGAGGAATTGGACAGGTATTTTTCCTTTTCCATTATTGAGGCCAGTCCTGAAGTCATAGCCCATATTTTTGATGATGTCTCTAGATTGCTGACTAAACGACGTAGTTGTAATCTTCCAGTATCATCATTTTTGTCATCATCTTCAAGATCAGAAGGATTTTGAGGCCCTTTGTAGAAGAATATTGGAATGTCTCCTGGCTTTCTGCTGGGAACTAGAAAGTATGAAGATTGTACAGGTTCTAGAGATACATCTGTATGAACAGTCTGTACAACTCCTATGGTTATTGTGTTCAAGTCATCTAACAGATGTAAATAACTATGAACATAATTACACACATCAACGTACTGCAAAGGTGGAGACTTTTCATTAAATGTAAAAGCAGCAATTTACATTGGGAGAAGGGTGAGCCTTAGAGATTTTAGCCAAGTCAATGACTAAAGGGGGAGAAGAAGAAGAAGCTTTGTTTCGATTAAGATCGATAACAAATGGCTCAGAAGAGGTGAGCTCCCTTGAAGTTTGAGTAGGAAGAGTAGTCCGCCCTCCAACTGGAATTAGCAGAGTATCTTGTGAAGGTACAGGAACTGTAGTACGCCCACTGACAGGAATGATCAGTGTATTTTGAGTAGATGATTGAGGTAACGGAGAGATCCGTCCACTCACTGGAATGATTAAAGAACCTTTTCCAGAGGGTTTAGGAGATGGTTGCTGAGTAGTTCGACCTTTAACAGGGATTATTAAAGTCTCACTTTGTGCATCTTCTTTCTCCATAGCTTGTATGATCCTTGTATACTCTTCTTTGTACATTCGGGAATCGTTAAAATAAGCTTCAACCCCATGGAAGGGATTTATATCAGCAACTTCTTTTTGTACTCTTCCATTGTTATCAATGTATTTAAAACATTGATGAAGAGTAGAGGGCACCACATTATTTTCATGAAGAAAGGGCCTCCCCAGAAGAAGATTATAGGATCCCGCGATCTCGATCACATAGAAAGTGACTTTAGATCTGAAATCGCCTATCTGAAGCTTCAGATGAATCTTTCCAAAGGCTCACTTCGGCTTTGATTGAATCCCAAGATAGTAGTAACCGTCTTGGAGAGCTTGTGAAGAGGGATTTTTAGTTCATCCAACAAACTCTTTGGCATTATGCTTATAGCAGACCCTGGGTCAATGAGGATACGATCTATCTTCATCGTATCAATATAACCAGTGTAGAGAGGTCGGTCATGTCGATTATCCTCCAGTAACATGTCATCTTGTGTAAAGGTGATATTTGGGATAATCTCCAGTACACTGTTGCAATGTAAGCAAGTGGCAGGTTCCGCATCCGGCTTCTTCAATTGTGCAAGACATGAGTCAGCTTGTAGAAGTGCTTACTTAACGTCTCCCGAGTCTCTTTGGAAAGACGTAGAAGTTCAAAAAGGGACATTCTAGCTGGAGTATTAGCAAGTTGAGCCAAAATGTCGAAGTTGTAAGGCTTCTGAAGTCCAAGAGGAGAAGACTTCTTGATTGGCTTATCAAACCGAGCCTGTTGTTTGCCTTTCTCCAGAGCCGTAGGCTTGGGAGGAACAGGTTCAGTAGATGATTCTTCTTCAGGAGGAACATTAGGAGCATCTTTAGCATCTGAAGGGATATCAGGAGTATCTTCAGGATTCTTGGAATAATCCTTTAGATAAGGTTTCCCCGTTCGAGTAGCACTAACAAGTGCTTCTTCTTTGTCTTTTGGCTCTGTGTCAGAGGTAGACCCAAGAGAAGTCATATGACATGACTTGATCTTTCCAGCCTTCTTAGATTTTTGAGAAAAATCTTTTGAGGAGAAGGCGATTCAAAATCTGCTACTAGATCAGGATGGATCCACATGATTTCCCCTGTTTCCAAAGTGATTGGCACTAATCCTTCAGATTATGGAGGAGGAAGATTCACTATGTCAAGAGTTGCCTTGGGAATAGGAACAATCCCACTTTCAAGGAGTTGAGAGGGAAATTTCCAAATTGCATAGAGACGACGTTGGAGGTGACGGTCTTCTCTTTTGGAGTAAGAGAGATAGCTCCAGATTTAATCATTTCTTGGATCTTTCCTTTCAATACATAACATGTACGAATTGTGTGACCCAGCATTCTGTGATATGGACAGTATTTAGGATGATCTGTCTTACCAGCTTCATCAGGTTCTTGTTCTCTGGTAATTGTATTTATTACCTTTCAGCAGACATTCAAAGATACCAAGGACATCGTCGTCATCAAAAATATTCTTCTCTGGGGCGAGGTGTTCTTGATTGTTGAGTTGTAGAGGCAGGAGTTTGAACATTTGATGCATCTTTGCTCTGAAGATTAACTTCAAGAGTTTTTTTCTTTGCGAGCATTATTTTTATTGTTAGCACCTTGTCCTGTTTCTTTAGGAGTCATCTGCACTCCTAAACCTTTGAAGATTTAGCACTGATTTCTGCAGCTTTGGCACTGACTATGAAGGAAGGCCAATCTTGAAATTGAGTGGACCCTGTCCACATACTGATGATTGGCAACAAGTTTAATTTGCACGTGTCAATGGTGACAGCATCAGGAGTTCCAAGAGGCATCTTCAGAGCTTCTCTTCGAAACCGTTCAATGTATTCCTCTGTAGATTCATTATTTTTCTGCTTGATTCTAATAAGAGCAGACATAGTCATGTCATTAAGACCTTCATAGAACCTTTCAAGAACATCTGTTTGAAACCAGCAAATGAAGTAATACTCCCATCTGGGAGACTTCTATACCATTCATAAGCTGTTCCCTTGAGACATCCAATAAATACCCGAGTAAGGAGGGCTTCACTTGCTTGGAGTTATCAGCTCCCTAATACGATCTAGAACAACATTCAGTTTCTCTTCATGAGTTTTTCTAACTCTTTCTGTTGCTACAATTGTAACATTCTGTTCATCAAAAGTAATGATGGCAGACTGGCGACGATTGGCTTCTTCAATCTATTCCGCCTGCATCTGTTCCCGTTCCTTCTGAAGAATCTGCAACGTTCGGCTTCAAAGATATAAGCCGTAGCAACCTCAGCTTGTTTTGTTTCCATGACAGCAATACGCTCTTGAAGACGAGCTAATTCCTCTTTCAACTTCTTCAATTCTTCAGTCTTGGATGTGTTGTCTTTTTCTAAAAACTCTACTCTTTTACAAGCAGCTAATATTTCTTCGTCCTTTTCTACTAATTTTTCAGTAGAAGAGGCAGAAATGCTTCAAAAGCTACCTGTTGAGACCGTACTTCATTCTCTAGTTGCTCAATCTCAGCTACAGTCAAAGATTGAATGTCCTCCTTCTTAGTCTTCCAGTATTTTCGGATAGTTACCTCTAACTCATCCAGGAGATGTTCGAAGAAGATGCACTGAGACGCACAACCAGCATGTCGCAGCGCCATCAGTGGGAATTTGACCATAGTTCTGAGATCAGAAAAGGGCATAGCTTCATCCTTCAAGAATCGTCTGGAATATGTATCTAAATATGAATAAATGATCTCCGGATACATTCCCAGGGTTCTTGCTAGCCCAGTCTCAAATCCAGGTGTTGCTGTCATCATGGAAGAAGAAGCTTGAATATTCTCTATCCTCGGAACAGAAGTATGTGCGACAGGAGAAGTTGGCAAGTGTAAACTCCCTTCATCAGCATCAGCTTGGATAAGCGGAGCATGAGTCGAGCTCACTGCTGCAGCTGTTCCTACAATTAAAGAAAAATTTGATCAGCATTTAAAGGCAGAGAAACAGCGGAAACAGAATCTAAAATAAAGTTCTACCTGGCTGAGGTTCATATTCAGTATGTGGAGGGAGTTTTGCTTCTTCTCGCAGCCGGTCCATGATGTATCTGATACTTGCTTTATATGGCTGCTTCCAGCTCCAGAATTACTGGGTGCTACAGCATTGTTTGTGATTGAACAGGTTCAGGGCTAAAATCCATTCTGTTCCCCTTCACTTTATCCGCATCATAAGGAGTTGAAGTGTCAGCATGCCAGTCTTCTCCTCCTTCAGCTTCTTTTCTTCTTCGTCTTCAGGATGAGCTTCTGATTCAGAATCAATAATATTTACATCTTCATGAGTCTCTGGAACAATGACGATAGCAAGCTCAGTATTGGCTGCCGGTTCAGTTGTCTCTGGAATGTCGGGTCGAAGAATGATATCTTGACAAACATTTTTTAACAAATCATCAGTAGCTGATAGCTCAGACGCCGGCACGTCTTCATCGCCTCTGGCCAAAGAAATGTTTTCTTCAGCTTGAAATTCAGGAACTTCTGGCTGTTTGATAGCTTCTTCCGGAACTGTTGCTTCTTCAGAGTAATCAATCTGGTCATCCAGTGCTTGAATGACGCCTTCTGTCCCATGCTCAAATGGGATTATCCTCGTCTCGAGGGTTCAATAGCTACTCCACTTGTGGTGGGAGCAGTTGTTTCCTGAGCTTGAACAGACTCTACTTCAGTCTGTTCAGTTGAAGCTGTTGCAAGGTGAATATCATCAGATTCGGTCTTCTCAGTAGAAGCTGCTTCATTGATTTCCGGCAAAGCTCCTCCACTCTTGATCGTCTCTAGGAGTTTATTGCCCTTAATTTTGCTGACAACTTCTTAACATATTTGCCTCTTGACCTCCTTATTAAAGGAGTGTTGTCTTCATCGGTCTCTTCGTCCCTATCAGCAGTATCGTCTTCGTCAACTGAGATACCGCCCAAAGATGAAGTAGCAGTCACTGAGACCCCTTTCTTCTTGTTCTTGGATGTTTGAGACCTAGTACTCCTCTTGGAGACAGTCTCAGATTCGTCACTTCTCTTCCTTTTGGAAAGAGATATAAATATAGAAGGAAGAACCTCATCAGGGAAATTTCTTCCTGGAATAATTCATAGGGAGGATCAACTTTTGTTGTCTCATCCTCGGGTTCTAAAGGAAAGTGCTGAATAACAATTTTCTTCTTTGACCTCTTCGATGGAGCTGGATCATCCTCTGCAACAAAGGTCTTCAGAAAATTCGGTCTAAAGGTGCTCGACGACACATAGAGCGTGCATACGTATAAAGCATCTTTGGCCCCGAGCTAGACAAAGGATTAGGCATAGAGAATACGACCTTTGTATCTCTAGCCGAAAATATCTCCAAGCTCGAGCTCCGTCGATGAGTCCTCCACGAGCAGATAAACAAGTAGTGGCGTTCCCAACGTGGAGTTGGTCATACCCGAATTGTCTGGCAAATCGGCTTGGTAAATATGGTTCCAGATATGCCATTTCTTCGTGATGGTATACTAGATGAGAAGGTCGGATCCTCTGTAACCATTGGAAGGCTACATCATCTAGCCGGTTTCCCATATCTCCGTCCATCATATTTAAAGGCATATTTTCATAGCCCGATGGTGGAGGGACACATTGGATCGACCAATATGATGCCCGATTCAAGACATTCCTGCATTCTAGAGGGTATGTGAACCTTCCAGAACGTCTCTCCAGAATACCTCTCCAGAAAAAGACTGCTGCTCCCTCCTGTCCCTGGAGGTATCAGACCATCATGATGAAGGAGAAGCCAACCATATAAAAATATGAAAGGCATCTCTATCCTTGGGAATTCTTCAGTCATCAGCCTCTGAGCAGACAGCATGGTAGTCACAAAATTCCGAAGACCTGCATTCAGTCTACAGGTCATCGCCGATAATAAATCCAACTTATAACCATACACAAGGCGCACCGCCGCAAAGATAACGCCTCTGTGTATCCTGTCCAAGGAGCTGGAGCCAGGAACGATGAATCTTCTTAACCACAGGGATAGGAATCCGGCCAGATGACCGTTCCTCGACAGACTCTTGCTACTCTGCCTCACATAAGAGCTAAAAGTGGTTCCAGCTTTGAACTCGTACCAGTCTTCAGTGATAGTGAAATCTTTGCAATCATATTTCCCAGCAGAGTCACCAATTTGTTTTCCATAAAGAAATTCTCTTTATTTGTTGTGTTTCTGGAAAAATTACAACTGTAGGAATCGATCTAGAAGACGATCGCTTTATCCCTTGGACTATGCAAAGAAGAAAAGCTCTCAAAATTTTGACAGTAGATATCAATGTATCTGTACATGAATGAGAAAAAGAACTCTATTTATAGAGTCAAAAATAATAACTGAAAAGATAACTACTCACCACTGTGCACTTGAAAAGTCACGCAGACTCTAAATATACGCAAGGTTAGTGAGTAGTTACTGGACGTGGCTCGTAACTGTTGGACACATGGCATCAGTGCATGGGTCGTGTGCAAGTTACTGGGCACGCGAGAAGAGATCGGTGGCATGGCTGCCACGTACTTCAGTTGAAATAAATCCACGCTGACTTGCTGAAGGCAAAAATCCACGCAGATTCGTTGACGCAGACTCGTTGAAGGCGAAATCCACGCAAGCTTTGAAGAAGAATACTTCAGAATTCACGCAGGCTTTGAGAAGAATAACTCAAAAGTCACGCAATATTTTTGAGGAAGAAGAAGGTTCAGAATCCACGCAAACCGCCAGCTATCTTGATTTGGCACGCTTTGTCTGACACAAAATCTCTGACATTGATTATATTGTCAGCCGCATTAAATGAAGATAAGACCCAAAGTCACGCCAACTTGGTGAAGAGTGAGTCTTGCTAAGGAAGATTGCAAAAGACGGCTGTGATCTCTCGAGTTCTGCATACGTGGCAACGAGAGACGTTTCTCGATTGTGCTGTCAGTCATTATGATTCTGACGTATGGCTGAGCTGTCTCTGCGTGACTTCTAAAGGAAATGGCCAGGCAGAACTTAGCGTATCTTTTGTGCTGCTTCTCGGATCACTCTGCGTGACTTGTTCTGATCAACTCAGCGTGACTTCATTTTTAGGCCTACAGTATCTAGAGTAATCATCTACAATTACAAAAGCATATAACTTACCTCCGAGGCTAGCAACTCTGCTAGGACCAAATAAGTCTATATAGCAATTGTAGAGGTCTAGTAGTACATACTACGTTTACTGACTTGAATGTGGATCTGGTAGCTTTGTTCTTTTCACATTGGCTGCATATCGAATCCTTCTTGAATGTTATGTCCGGTAAACCGCGTACTGGCTTCTTCGTGGATAATCTTGAGATTTGTCCATATTTGCGTGACCGAGTCTCATATGCCACAGATGACTCTCATCACTTTTAGCCATTAAGCATCTACCTGAAATGTTAGTTTCTTCCAACAAATAGAAAACATATATGTTGTCTTCCCTGATACCTTCAAAGATAGTACTACCAGTTGAGCTATCAACTATAGTACATTTGTCTTTGCAAAGTTGATGCCATAACCATGATCAGCTAAATGACTTATGCTGAGTAGATTATGTTTCAACTCGGTAACCAGACAGACATCCTTAATCACAGGATAGGGAGATTTACCAACATCACCGATACCAATGATATACCCTTTCAAGTTGTTACCGAAGGAGACATAACCTTCCTTCTTCTTCTTCGACAGTGTTGCAAATAATGTAGCATCACCGGTCATATGTCGTGAACAACCGCTGTCGAGGATCCATTTGCTTTTAGCATGTGAAAGGTGTTCCACCTACAAAACAGTTTGCAGATGAAACTTTTGGTACCATTTCTTGTAGGGTCCTAAATGTTAGCTTTTGGTATCCATGTATAAATATTTAAATCAACAAGCTTTCTGATTCTACATGCAGGAGAAATATGACCAGTGTGGCCACAATAATGATATTGTGCATGTTTAGTATTGAAAGCTGAGTGATGTGCATGGTTGGTAGGTTTAGGTTTTCTAGTATAGAAGAAAGCATACCTATAATCCTGTTTGGGCTTAACCTTTTGGATAAAGGTTTGATATGGTTAGGTCTGACAGTGTTTGGTTTGGGAATGTTCGATTATTCGGTAAGTGACACATGTTAGGGTAGGAAGCAGCAGTCTCAGGCTTTCCTAACTTAATTTCCAATCTTTTGGAAGTGTCATACAACTTAGTATAGTCAGAAGTGAGTGCTTCCGTTCTGACTTGTGCACTTTGAAGACTTTTCTTCTCTTTAGAAAGTTTTCTTTCAGTTGGTCAATAACCTTGTCTTTTTTTCGGATGACTTGGTAGTCTCGTATAATAAGAGCTTAATAGAAGAAAGCTCACCAGACTCACTAACATTATTTTTAACCTCAGCTAGTAGGTCGGTAAGTCTTTCTATTTTACCTTTGTACTCTTTGAGTACCTTCTTGGAGGTCTGATATTTGCTACGCAGTTTCTGTAATCACTTATCAGTTCACTGAAGGCATCTCCTAATTGCTCAAAGGAAGTCATCATATGTATCAACTACAGGTTCAGAGAGTACCTGATCGGATGCCATAAAGCATACATTTGCAGCGTCTTCTGATTGTTCATCTTCTGAGTCGCTGGCTTCACTTTCATGCCATATGCTGGTGTTGGCATATCTCCGAGATATTGATCTCTTCAGGTTCCCTTTTCATACCTGTTGCTCTTCTTGCTTGATGATGAGTTTGTAGGATAATCCTTCTTCATGTGTCCCTTCTTCTTGCAGCCATAGCAGACAGCATCATCTTGATACCAGTTGTTGCTGCTATTGTTTTCTTTGGCTTTCTTCTATATCTCATGAATTTTTTGAATTTCCTTGCTAGGAGTGCTTGATCTTCAGCATCAGATTCACTGCTGTCTGAATCACCTTCAGCAGCTTTTCTGTGCTGAGCCTTGAAAGCGATCGACTTTTCCTTTGGTGCAGGCTCTTCAAAATCTTGTAGCTCCAGTTCATGAGTGAGTAGCTTACCCATGAGTACTTCGAGGGACATAGTTGTGAGGTCGTTCCCTTCAATGATTGCAGTAGCCTTTGGAATCCAGTTCTTGGTAAGTGCTCGCAGAAGTTTGCAAATCTTTTCATGGTTACTGTAATCTTTGCCTAGGAGGACAAAGGATTTACAATATCCAAGAATCTTTCGAACATCTGAGTAACTGTTTCGTTGGGCTTCATCTTGAACACCTCATACTCTTGAGTAAGTCTACTGACCTTTGATTCTTTGACTTGAGTCGTGCCTTCATGTGTGACTTCAAGAAGCTTCCACACTTCATTAGCAGTTGTGCAATAGATACCCTGTTAAATTCAGTTCTGTCTAAAGCACAAAAATAAAGTGTTAATAGCACATGCGTCAAGACTGGCCTTTTTCTTTTCATCCTCTGTATATCTGTTATGGAGTTTTTCAATTAAAACTCCATCAACATTTATACGAGATGGCTTTTGATAGCCATCAATAACAATAGACCATAAATCAAAGTCAAGTGATTTCAAGAAGAAACTCATCCGTATTTTCTAATAGGTATAATTCGCATCAAACAGTGGAGGTCTGTTTGTGGCCTGGCCTTCACTTGTGAATTTCACAGTTGCCATGTGTTGTGCTGTGATCTATATAACAATTAATTAAATGAATAAATAACTGTAATGTTACCTTGCTTTACCTGTAACACCCGCTTTGATACCAATTGTACGAGCAATTGGGATCAGAATATAATACCTCTAGATGGAGAACCTGCTCTGATACCAATTGTAGGAACGAAATCGTAAAGCAGAATACTCTAGATGGGGTGTGAATAGAGTTGGCAGCGGAATAATGCTAATAAAATTGTTAGCAGCAAGATCGCAGAATAACAATCACAACTAAATAATGTAAAGGCAGAGATAAGAAAGCAAACGCAAAGACAGCGATGTATATTGGTTTCCCTCTGTTGAGGACTAGTCCTGTCGGTAGAACTCTTGCTACTAGTTGAATCCACTATTGGCAAAACTGTAAGTTTTCTTACGAAGTCCTTGCAACTTCTACAACGCGAGCTTTGATACGAAGAACTCGTCCAACTTCAATTGTGAAGAGATATTCTTCTATCAAGCCTTCTGATTACAATCACTCAGAAACTTCTAACCGTACCGCACTGGCAAATCGACTAGAGGATTGTAACTGGCTTGGGATCTGAAAATTAAAGCTCTAGAAAAACTCTTTGGAAGACAGTAGGCTTTGAATAGAGAGAAGATTGAAAGTGAATGAGTGAGTTAAAATGATCAAAATCCATCTCTATTTATAGGAGTTCCAAAGACAGAATTCTGGCAGAATTCGGGCAGAATTCGGGCAGAACTCGATGAGAAAATCTCGATCAAATTCGCAACTGCAGGAGGACCAAGTCCAAGGAATTCAAAAACAAAACGGCCACTAACCGAACTCTGGCCGAACTCTGGCCGAGTTCTGTTAGGGTTAGGTTAGGGTTTTTAAAATTATTTTTTGAGGAATTTTGAAAACCTTTTTGGAGCTTTTGTAAATACGAATGTTTTTCAAAACTAAGAACATTTTAAAAACATTTTGAAATCATTTTAGAATAGCCTATTTGCCAGTACGACTCGGTGTACAAAGTATTCCTTGACTCAAATAAAATAAAATACATTGCTCAAAGAAATACAGGCTCGAACAGGCAAACAACGCTTCGATCTTGAACTGAGTAGATAGATGTTCTTGATCATGTCCAAGAGTCTGAGATATCCTGACTAGCTCCATATATCAAGACAGAGTTTGATCAATTATTAAAATTAGTTTGACCATATGACCAATGGGCCAACAACTCCGTAGACTATCTGATGTAGTCTCTAGCTCGTGAAGATATTGCTTTTTTCTTGAAGGTTGCCAGCCTTTTGCAGGGGTGTGGCACCCTGCTATTTATAATAGGATGGATTTTGAGCCGCATAGACGGCTTGCAGCCAAGTGGCTGATTAGCACGCGAAGACCCGCTCTTGGGCTGTCATCTGTCGATTTGTTAGGATTTTATTGCAGCAAATCTGTGTAGTTAAGGAATTGGTCAGATTACCACGTGTCACGTTGCGTAAACATTCTCAGTCTTCGATCATGTGGGGTCGCATGAGACTCATGCGGCTCGGATTACAGTTACATGAAGTTTGTAAACTTTAGGGCCGTATAAGGTTCATACGGTTTGGATGATGCTCTTTTGGCCGCATGGAGGCGTACGAACCCTGCTTTTGGGCGGTCTCACGTCTTATCTTTCTTGTCGAAGTGTCAAACTGTCACATTTTGCAAGGACTTATCAGCTTTATAAGTCCAACTGCTCCTCTTGGTCGTATATTTTTCTTCTACAGCTGTTCATCGATGGGCCGCATATGTCTTTGAACAGTCATGCGGCTTTCCTTTATGCGGACCTGTTTGGCCCGAAGTACCTATGCGACAATTTGTAATCCGCATGAACTCTATATTTTTTATGTTTCTACAAGACCCCCTTCAAAGTTTCCAAATTGCAAATTTGGAATACTTTGAATATAGAGCATGAAAAATATGCCAAGCCGTAGGGAGTCTTCAAGTTGCAGAATTGGTTTTCGAACTTGAGTCGCAGAGAATACTGAGTCGCAGAACAAATCTTGAGTCACAGGGATGCTTTGAGTCAGAGAGTCTGCCAGCTGTCACTGCTGTATTTAATTCTCCTAACTCGGTTATGGCTTTATTTTTAGAGATGAAGTCGAAGGTTACGGGAATAAAGTTTCCAAACGTCGACTCTATTTTTAATGATCTCGAAAACCGAAGAGACGCTCGACGGTTACTAGGGATAAAGTCCCCAAACGTCGTCTCTATCTTTAATGATCTCGAGAATCGAAGAGTCTTTCTTCAGCAACTCTATAAATAGGAGTCATTCAGAGAGAGTCTTTCCTCTTTCATCTTCTCCTCCTTATACTTTCTGCTATGGCTCCAAAATCTTCTAAGTCGATTGGTGTGGCGGCCAAAGGAGAGAGACTTGCTTCCCCGTCGAGAGCGGTAGACACTCCTTCCATTCATTCCGATATTCAACCTTCTCCCAAGGTTAATGGTGGTGAGCAGATAATGACTGAAATTTCGTGCACGGGGCTTTCATATACTGCCTCTGCTATAAACTTGGTCGATGTATGCCCTATCTCGTCTGGACCATGTGTTCTATACGATATGGCTGCACAGACTGAGTCGCATAATCGCTGCTTATCCGAACTTGAACTGGCTGAGTGCCTCAAGATAAATCTGTATGAACATTTCATGATCGAGCCGCATAGGTGCCGCATGAGCACTTTATGATTGGGTCGCAATAATACTGGAAAATTGGGTCGCATGATCGCTTTGTGACTGATTGGGCCGCATGAGTTTTTCATGACTGAGCTGCATGATAATGACTGAGCCGTATAAATGCTGCATGACTGCTTCATGAAGCCGGTCTCACAACTGTGGACTATATGAGTTATGTTTTGGCTGGGCCGTCTAACTGGCTAGGCCGCATAACAGAGTTCTTTGTTTTTTCGGTGTGAATCCCCCTTCTTCTCATGTCTTTTGTAGGGGTCTGGCTCGCAAGCTTCTTCACGACCGGTGTCGGTGATAGAGTAAAATACAATATTTTGGCGCCTACATCAGAGAGCTCAAAACTTCTCATGTTTCGAAGAGTTTTCCCCACACCTTTTTGGCATACACATCAAAAAACTCAGGACTCTTCATACTGCGGAAGATTTTTTCCCATGTGGTAGGAAGAGCCTTTATAGCTCGGAGAGTTGGACGGTCGTCAGGCGTCGTTATGAACGTCGCGCCTTCATGGCTCTCCAAGTAGGCAAAACCACCATCAGGGACCATGTTCTGAAGGTATGGTCCCTTGGGGGAGCGGGGCTAAGGTACCCGCAATATGGAGGGCAGGATAGCATGCTATATTTACCCTCCTCCTGGCAGCTCCTTAGAGATTCAACAGCTTTGTTTGCTTCAGCAGTAAAACATGACTTCCTTCGGGGCCACAAAACTGCTTGAAGACGAAGCGCTGTCAAACCCAACTATGTATTGCCAGATTTTCTTTTCTTTGCTGTCGATGTAGTCCTATGAATGTAACTGATCTTGAATGACCAGAGTATGCTCACTCCATTCCATTTGTGGTATTTTGTGGTGCTTGTACTAGAGGGCCTAATACAGCATTTATAAAGGACATCCCACTGAAGATTTTTATGGATCTATTACCATTTTGTGCATCTTGAAATGCGAGCAAATAGATTTGAATAATATTTTGTGGACCTACTACTCTTTGGTACACCGATGGTGTGAGTAATAATTAGGATAATTTTTTGTGGACTTATCATCATTTTTGTGTACTGGCGATGCGAGTACTGATAATAAGTGGAGAGGAAACTAACGTATTCACTCAGAGGTAATGAGGATGTGGTAAATACGGGTCAAAACAAAGCCTTCCTACTCAGAGGTAATGAGGACATGTTAGGGGTAGGCATGATAGGGATACACAGAATAACTCAGAGGTGCTATCAACGTAGAAGTTCTATGCATTGGGTGATTTTTTGTGATGGACGGGAAAAGAACTCAGAGGTAATATAGATATGGTTGCTTTTTTTTCTGTTGCGGAGTTTTGTGGACCTATTATCCTTTTTGTGCACTGACAGTGCGAGTAATAGATTAGGATAAGTTGTCTGGACCTATTACCCATCTGCGCACCGGTGGTGTGGGCAATAGATTTTGAGGGAAATTCTTGGCGGTAGAAAAGCTATGACCAGGGGGTACATAGATACGAACAAGAGAATTATTCGGAGTAATCAGAGAGTAAGTTTAGCGATACCTGCGGGCATATAACTCACAATCCGAGAGATAGCTGGAAGGTGTCGTTTTAGACATAGTATTTCTTGAGGAATTTGTCGTTGATGGGCATCATGAGCAAGTCTCCATTTTGTTTTGCGAGACGGTACGTGCCGCTGGAGAATACCGTCTCGACGACGAATGGACCCTCCCACTTAGGCTGAATTTATCGGGGTCTTGTGAGTCATGACCATTGGTCTGCGAATGGCCAAGATAAGATCGCCCACTTGGAATATTCTCTACTTGACTTTCTTGTTGAAAGCCCGAGAGATGCGTGCTTGGTAGAGCTCTATGCTTTGTTGAGCTTGTAAACACTTATCATCTAATGATTCTAACTCATGTAGACATCGGCGGTTGTTATCGTCCGTCGTTAACCGGTAGGTGAGGGCCACTCGAAGTGAGGGGATCTGAGTTTCCAATGGGAGGACTGTCTCGCTCCCGTAGACCAAGAGAACGGTATATTTCTTGTAGCCGTCTGAATCGTTCCGATACGTCCATAGGCACTCACCAAGTTTTTCATGCCAGTCGTATTTGTTTACAAACACGAACTTTTTGAGGAGCTTGATTATGGTTTTGTTGAATGCTTCAGCCAGACCATTGGCCGAATGGTTATATGATGTCGAGGCCATGTTCTGGATCTGATTCTTATCACAAAATTGATAGAAAGCGTGGCTTGCGAACTGCGGACCATTGTTGTGGATAATCCTCCGGGGCAGTCCAAAACGGTAGATGACATGATGTTTTATGAAGCTAATCACGTTCGATGTCTTGACCTCTGCCAACGGAACAGCTTCTGCCCATTTGGAGAAGTAATCGGTGATTGCAAGTATGAACCGATGTCCTCTAGACGACGGCGGAATGATTGGCCCATTGACGTCCGTTCTCCATGCTTCGAATGGCCAAGATGCTACTGTCGGGAACAAGAATTTAGATCGCAGATGTATGAAATCTGTATGGATCTGGCAAGCCTTGTATTTCTTTGCATAATCAACTGCATTTGCGACCATTGTGGGCCAGTAATAACCCATCCGGCGAAGACAATCTTGTAATTTCGGGCCAGGTTGGTGAGCCCCACAACTACCGGCATGAGCTTCACGTAGGGATTCTTTGTCTTCTGCACTTGACAGGTATCTTAGTAGTAGCCCATCATAGGATCGCTATAACATTTTCGTCTCCGTATCGTAGAAGAATCTGAGGGAGCGTTTTCTGATTGAGGTAGCTTCATTCACATTCTCTGGCAGAATTCCATAGACCGTAAAGTCGATGAGCGGGCATCTCCAGTCTTGTATGTCATTGGTTATCGGGGCAGAACAACTCATACCCAGTTGAAGATTATTCCTAGGGCAGACCAGTTTATGGCCTATTACGTCGACTAGATGATGAGCATTATTTGGTAGTGCCAAGGAAGCTGCAAGACCGACCAGGGCATCGGCTTCTATATTTGAAGTCTATGAACGTGCTCTATAAAGAACCCCTCCTAGGTTGAAATGATGGCCACTCTGTCTGATAATAGGGAATCAGGTCCTCATTGTGAACCTCGTATGCACCTCGGATCTGGTTAACAACCAACTGTGAGTCACCATAAGCTTCCAGGTATCATTCCCACTTCTTTCGTGAGTTGGAGTCAATGACTAGAGCGTTAAATTCGGCTACGTTATTTGAAATAGGGTTCTGTAAGAGAATACGCCCGATTGACTACTAGTCCGGAGGGAGAAATTAATACCATCCTGACTTCGGCGACGATATCACCTTGTGGCCCCGTTCTTGAAGCACCGTCGAAGAACATCCGCAAAATAGCGTCGTGCGAAGTCATGTTCGAGGCGACGACTTCATCAGAAATTTTTCGTAAATTCTGGCTATTTCTGAGCCTGGATGGGCTACTAGGAAGTCAGCCAGGGCTTGACCCTTGATAGCTTTCTGCGGAAAAAAATTATGCCATAAGGGGATAGTAGTATCGCCCAGGTGGCTAGACGAGAACTGAGTGCGCTGTCTTGGTCATGAGAACCCTGAGGAGATTGACTCGTGAAATCATATGGATGGTCTTTCCTGTCACATAGTGTCGTGTTTTCTGAATGGTGAGCACTAGGGCTAGGCACTCCTTCTCCACGACAGTGTACCTATGTTCAGGTCCTACCACCATCCAGTTGAGATAGTAAATAGCTTGTTTATGTCCCGCGTCATTATTCTGGGCTAGCAGAGCGCGAGGGAATGTTCTATTGCCCGTACATAGAGCAGAAAGGGCTTTCCGGCGACCGGGGCTACCAAACTGGCGGATTCATCAGGTACTCCTTAATATCCTCAAAGGCACGCTGACATTACTCGTTCCATACAAAAGAGCCACCTTTCCTTATGAGTTGAGTGAAGGGTTGGCATCGCCCCGAGAGGTTAGATATAAACCTCCTGATATAGGCTAGTCTTCCTTGAAGGCCGCGGAGTTCGTGGAGGTTCTTTGGTGGGTTCTTCTCCAGGATTGATTTTGTTTTGTCGGGATCTATATGAATGCCCCGGGAAGTAATGACAAAGCCCAAGAACATTTCCACTTGACACCCCCAGAAAGGACTTGGTGGGATTCATCTTCAGGTTGTGTGCCCGCATGAGGTCGAATACTGTTCTCAAGTCATGTAAATGATCATTTTTGGAGCGGCTCTTGACGGCGATGTCGTCTACGTAACACTCCATTTCTTGCGCAAATGATCTCCGAAGATGACACTCATAGCTCGTTGATATGTTACTGGCGTTCTTCAAGCCAAAGGTATGACCGTATAACAATTACGTCGATCGGCATTCAGAATGATGTATGATTCTCGTCATCAGGAGCTATCTTGATTTAATTGTATCCCGAAAAGCCATCCATAAAGGATATGTGCTCAAAGCCGCACGTATTATCGATCATTATATCGGTGATCGGAAGAGAGAATTCATCCTTAGGGCATGCCGTATTCAGATTGCAAAAATTGATGCATATTCGATTTTTCTGTTCTTTTTGATGACTGGCACTACGTTGGCTACCCAGTCTGGGTGCTTCTCTTTACGGATGAAGCTGCTAGCTATAAGCTTGTTCATATCTGCCTCGATGGAATTCATGATATTTGGACGAAATTCGCTGCTGTTGCTTGACTTGTTTTGCGTCCGGATAGATGTTGAGCTTATGGAGTACAATCTCGGGGTTCAGCCCTGCATATCTCATAGCTCCAAGCAAAGACGTCGATGTATTCTCTGATGAGTTGTAACAACGACTTCCGCTCGTCGTCTGTCAGACTTTTACTGACGAAGATTGGCTTTGGAGAGGTCATTGCCGAGGTTAACTTGCATAACCTCATCTTTAGTGGGGGATTACGAAGTTGAAGCATTTCCCATTGTGTATCTAGTTGCTGGACCCACCGCTCCAACTCAAGAGGTTCAAGTAGGTCTTCGTCTTCTTCTTCGACATCAGCGGATGTCTATTGGCAGATAATGTCTGTCTAAATATATCTCCAATACTGCTATCGGAGTCGTAAATGGATGACTCGGACGAATAGGAGTGCCACTCACATTCTTCGTCAGAACTTTCGGGCATTGTTGGTGGAGGATCTTCGGCTGGACTATCCCCTGCGGGCTGGACTTGTGCTCCAGACCGGGTAACAACATCTGCAGCTTCTTCGCTTCAGCTAAAATTGTATGGCAGGCTCTAGACTTCTTTCCCTTCTTCTTGTTGGTAGTAGATGACACCCCCTGGATAACTTTGGGACCAAATCGGGATGCCCACATGATCTCTCCTCGCGATATTGTGAGGGGTACCAATCCAGATGTCTGGCTCCAGGCGGATGGAAGATTAGTAACCTCCATCGTTGCCCGGGGACATGTATTATCCCGTCTGGAGTACTTGTCGGAGGGAAGTTGCCGAACTGAATAGATACCATGTTCGCCGCCACGGTAACCTCTTCAAAGTCTATCGATAGAGCTTTTGAGTCGATAAGACTCTGAATGTACTGCTTCAATTAAAAACAATCATGAGTGGCATGATGGACGTAGCGGTGGAAGTGATAGTACTTTGGGTCCTCCATTTCTGCTGCTCGGGGCTCGCGCCTTGGTGGAGGGAGCTGGATCCTACCCCCTTGCAAGAGCATATCGAAGATAAATTTGACATGACTATCTTCGAATGAGTAGTTTATCTTGGGCCACTGACCTTCCGACTATTTTTGTTCGGGCTTCTGAGTCGCATAAGTGACCATGGCCTGTTTGCCCTTATTGTCCCGATTGGCGGTAGCGCCACTGTTGTTGTTACTGGAAGTGGGACCAGGACGTCTTCCCTTATCTTTCGTTTGGGATGTGTAACCCCAGCTGGCGAGCCTTCTTCAATTTTGCCTTCGTGTTGGTAGCACTTATGATGAAGGTCGTCCAATCCCAGAACTGATCGTCACCCATCCTGAGGCTAATTGCAGGGAGCATCTTCTTCTGGCAGATTTCAATCAGGGAGCACTCGGGATTGCCCTGAGGCAATCTCATCGCGGTTTGGCGGAACCGCTCGATATAGTTCCTCGTCAGCTCCCTCTCTCCCTGAACGACGTCCATGAGTGATGACATCGTCACATCATGCCCCACCTCGTAGAATCTCTCCAGGAACATGTGCTTGAAGCCGTCAAAGAATGGATACAGTTGTCGGGGAGGTTGCGGTACCAGTCGAACGCGAGCCTCCAATGCTTCGATGAATAATCGTGTGAGGATGGCATCACTATGCAAAATTGTTCGGTGGTGACTTCAAAGTAAGTCATGTACTGACTAGCAGAGGTCTTTCCATCATAAGAATCGATATAGAACGGCTTGTACCGTGGTAGAAAAGGTACGTCCCTCCATGCAATGGGATATGGCTGCCGTATTCTGAGATCCTGAGAGGAGTCTCGGGCATTGAACATCGCTCAAGCTCCTGGACTTCCCTTCTAGCCTATTGGCTTCATTTGTAGCTGAAGGAACGGATGGTGCTACGGGATCATCACCCAAAGGAGGGGCGGTCGTGTTGGAGTCCGTGTTGACTGCGGGCCCCAAGCTTGTTTGTCCGGGCGTCCTCGCTGATTGAGCTGGCAAGGCGGCTTTGATCTCGTCCACGGACTTGACGAAGGACAGAATCATGGCCTCCAGCACGTCCAACCATTGTTGGTCAGAAGGTGCTTCATGATCATCGTCAGCCATATACTGTTCTTACGTGGTAAAGGTGGAAGGGATTGTGGCAGAGGTACTCTCGGTGCCGTACCCTTGTATAGAGAAATCGTCAAGAAATGTCAAAATATCATCTTCGTCAGACTCGGAAGGGGTGCTAACCCCTGTGCTGGAAGCCACATCGTCTTCGCGAGGGTGGTGGCCCTCAGGGAAATTCAATTCTGTTGCAGAGTTCTGGAGGATCTCTACCCCCTGCGTGTGCTCTTGGTACACCGGGTTATCGCATACATTGAGGAGGCTGCTACCCCCAGCTTCATCTACTCTCAAAGAGGCTGAAGATGCACCCCCAGGTGCCGGAAGCTTCTTCTTGGATCGAGTGCCTGAATAGATACCCCTTGTGGTTGATGGGAACCCCCCAGAGGGTCTCCTTAAAATATTGGCCGAGATGGCCAGGCTGGAAGAGCCTGTCTTTTCCTCCCTTGCTAGGAGGAAATTTTTGAGTTGAATTACAGGAGGAAAATGGAAACTCTTCGTCCCCTAGAATTTGTACCTGTCGGACAGGTGATGGCTGCTGTAGTCGCTGGAAAACTGACTGTCGATCTTCAGGTGCTGCTGATTTGTTACAGCAGCAGTTGATGATGACTTGAGTGCAACGATGCCCCGAGAGGAACTCATTGCATGCTGACGCTGCTGTCTTGCGCTTGTGATTAATCACGTCACGTAAGTCGGTAGGAAGCTGCTCTGTCTTTGCACCAAACTTGTGAACTCAGGATTCCGACCGTACGAGTGCTTAGGCATCATGTTTGCTCCCTGATCGTGGCTAGTAAAAATACTTGCTCTGGATCTTTAGGGAGACTTTAAAAATCTACCATGTCCGTTAGTCCTGGGGGACTGGACGCGGGTGGTTCTTTATAAGTTTCCATCAGGAGCCCGCATAACAGTTAACAAGGCCCATTGACAGTTAGCAACTTGGATAGTTGACTGGGCTGGTTGAGCCCGCACTGCCCGACCTTTTTGACTTTGCGCCTAAAGGCGTATAGTAAAAAGAGTTCAGACTGATACATCCCGCTTCTTTAGTGGGCCGTATGGCATCGGGACTACATGAGAGGCGGTCGAACACAGAGCTTCTGGCAGGGCCGTATGAGATGTCTTGTCTGTAGGCAGGATTGGTCATCGTATGGACCATCTTCTTGCGGCTAGAGCTGGCTGCCGCATGGATCATCTTCCTACGGCGAGAGTTGGCTGCCTGCGGCCAGAGTTGGCTGTTGCATGGGCAGACTGCCCATTTTCTCTCTGCGGCCTCCTCTTTGTCCGTATGGAGTTCCCTTGTGCCCCCAAAAACTCAGCATGTAGTGTTTTTCTCTGCTGGATTTGGGGACAGCAGGGTCCTCTGCGGTCGAAAATAGAGCCACAGGAGAGTTCTGGTCACCGTCTTGGGTTGCAGAAGGAGCTTCTTTGAGAACTTGGTCGGGGGCAACAGTTTTGTGCACCGACGCCTTGCGAGTCCTCTTCGGGTTGGCTCGCTTCTGAGATGGGCTGGCGCTCCCTTTAGAGAGCAATTCTTCGAAGGCTTGTTGGTCGAAGCGGACCACAAGCATCTGTTGTGTAAAGTCGAGCTTGGACGCGCTAGATTGTGTCAGCAACTTCTCATCGGAAGAGAAGGAAGTCCCCAGCAGAGTCACCATCGTGTTTACCATAAAAATCAACAACAGGTATTACAGAACACTAGAATTGATTACAAACTCGCTGTACACGGAAAGGCCTAGAAAGAAAGCCTAGGAAACAATCTAAGTACAATTGTTTAGTTTTGATTCTGGGGGTGACGGTGGAGGCACGGGAAACTGCTATCAACTCTGCCTTACTCCGTGGACTATCTGATGCAGTCTCTAGCTCGTGAAGATAATGCTTTTTTCTTGAGGGTTGCCAGCCTTTTGCAGGGGGTGGCACCCTGCTATTTATAATAGGATAGATTTTGAGCCGCATAAACGGCTTGCAGCCATGTGGCTGATTAGCACTCGAAGACCCGCTCTTGGGCTGCCATCTGTCGATTTGTTGGGATTTTGTTACAGCAAATCTGGATAGTTAAGGAATTGGTCAGATTTCCACGTGTCCCGTTGCGTACACATTCTCAGTCTTCGATCATGCGGGGTCGCATGAGACTCATGCGGCTCGGATTACAGTTACATGAATTTTGTAAACTTTGGGGCCGCATAAGCTGGGTCGCATCAGGTTCATGCGGTTGGATGACGCTCTTTTGGCCGCATGGAGGCGTACTAACCCTGCTTTTGGGCAACGTCTCACGTCTTATCTTTCTTGTTGAAGTGTCATAACTGTCACATTTTGTAAGGACTTGTCAGCTTTATCAGTCCAACTGCTCCTCTTGGTCGTATATTTTTTTCTACAGCTGTTCGTCGATAGGCCGCATATGTCTTTGAACAGTCATGCAGCTTTCTACAATATATATATATATATATATATATATAATATATATATATATATAATATATATATATTCCTGTGATTAATACATGGAGAATATCTTAGTCTGATTCTCTTTCTTTTATCAACCTGCCTCGTAGATTAGGGGCATGTGACTTCCCTAAAAAATTGCTCTAACATCCCTATGATTTTTTAACTCATAGTAGTTCTATTACATAATATATTATATATATATATATATATATATATATATATATATATATATATATATAAAGGTAATTTTATTTCATTCATAAAAGGTATCTCATATCATTTACATCCCTATCGATATTATGCAGGATACCTAGAAGAAAAATGTGAATCCTTCAAAAATGCGGTTGTTCCTTTCCTTTCAAACATGTCAAACTGATGCTGCGAGTCTAATACTAGCCATACTAAACCAGCCGGGACCATATCCTCTCGCGTTACGTATTTCTGACACAATGTCCAACCACACCAGAGAAGGCATAACCGACATATTTAATGCAATTCCCTGAGCTCTCCAGATATACCTAGAGACACGACAAGTAAGAATAGATGATCCATAAATTCACTGCTAGACCTACAGAAGACACAACTTTGCCCGTCTATCCGAACATCGAATCACCACAGCCTGTCGTGGGTGAGCAACCTCTTCAAACATAGCTTGTATATACAAAGTTGCATATTTGACGCAAGACCCTTCACCCAAACCACATCCGCCATCTCCCACGCACGTGTATCTCTTATGTGATTATACATCCTTATACACGAACCTCGTCTCACCCGTGTCACTCCAAACCCCCTCGTCAGCCACCAGAGTAGGATCGAAAAAAACATCCATATATCTCATGTCTATACTACCGCATGCAAATAGCAAATTCCCGACGCCAAGCTCCATCAAAGAGAATACAACTCACCAGTGTACCCCTATCC
>JANAVB010006283.1:0-27558 GCA_029216955.1 Iris pallida
ATCTACCTACCTTAGTCACATTAATAATAAGACAATGACGAATTGATCGTCAACACAAGTGTTCATCCTTCCGAGGGAGGAAAGACAACAATTCAGAAATAGAGATTCAAGAAAGGTATAGTTTGAGCACAAATATGAAATGCAGAGGCGATATAGAAGTCAAGAGGATTTCCAATAGCAGCAGTGGATTGAGATTCTAATATATTATCCAAACGCAAGTACGTTCGGTACAGTAACGTAACCGAAATATTTATCTTGTCCTGCATGGGCCACCAAAAAATATGTCATGCCCCAGATCCAAAATATACAGAAACTTAAGATGCGAGCATGCCAGCTAATACGAATTGGATAAGTTCCCAATTTAATGGAGTTATCCCTAGACGTATATTCTACCAATGGCAGTAAAAGTAATTGATCATCTATATCTCAATCCACAATAGTGAAGCGAATATCAAAATGAACATAATATCAAAGTTGGCCACCCAGTAATATACATTTCGAGCAAGCTCGAGAAAGGAATAAGCTTGCAAATAATATGCTACATAACAACATAAAACAAATAAAGGTGAAATGTATACAGGAAATAGTAAATAAAATACCAGAGAACATATATATATATATACCTGAACCCTCGATGCATCACGCAGCACCTGTCCATATACTTTACACTAACTACTCAGTAAATACCTGGTGAGATCACCTGGTCCTCAGCATAACATAGCAAGATACAGAAATATATGCCATAATATAAACTGAACAAAATGATCAACTCGAACCACAACATGGTCCTATATCTAGTCATCAATTAGTAAACCATATCCATAACCAATCATAAACAATGGATGGCATACCAGCCCCTGATAAGTTATTGTCCCATGATACGGTCCAATGTGGGTATACAAACTAACCGTAGCCCATAACTTTGGAGCGTATGGGTAGGTACATAAGGAAGTGGCATCGAATCACGGGCCGATATCGGATCACGAGCCGATTAATTCCCACGTATACTAGTATACCTCCCAATCGTACCTAGCGAGCAGCTAGTGGCCGCTGCCGGATATATCCCCTAGTATACATACATGCACATAACCGGGTAACCATAGCCCATAAATAGTAATCATACCCCATAATCGGGTAAACATAGCCCATAAGCTGCAACTATAGCCCATAACCGGGTAACCATAGCCCAAATCGGTCACCATAGCCCATAACCGGGTAGCCATAGCCCATAATAGGGTAACCATAGCCCATAACCGGGTAACACTGAGACTAAAGTGACTGTCTGTCCCATACGCCTACTGATTGTCTTCCCCACCTCCGAACTATGCAAGTCATATCCACGACTCAGACAATCCATATCTCAATGCGAGCCTCTAACCTATACACCATCTAACTCTATATGTACCGACACACTAACCGCTCGCACCGATGATCAGTCGAAGGTTTAAGCTCGTGCCAACACAATGAATCCTCACTCACAATGTCGTGTGATATCTAATGAGAAGTCATAAAAGTTATTCGGGATAACTTCACCCTTCCAGGTACGTCTACTAACTCTAAGTCACACATTCGTGTAGGATCGATGGCACATCTAGAGGGGGGTGAATAGAGTGCAGTAGAAAAATATCCCCAAAAAATTTAAGCATGTAGAGGTAGATATAAACAAATACTTAGGTGTAGTGAAGTAAAACAATAATTAAATAGAGGCAAGAAAGTAATACGCAGACAGCGAGATTTTATACTAGTTTGCCTGTGAGAGGACTAGTCCAGTCTCGAGAACTCTGTTCGATATTAAGTCCACTATTTGAAATAAAGATTACACTGCGTGCGTTACTCCGAAGAAGATGCCAACTTCAACACAGTCGTATTTTAATCTAAATCCCACGATCAAACTTCAACACCTATCTGAGAAAGCCTTGATACTCCAGGCTTGTACAGCTCAAATACTCCTATTGGAAATCACCGGAACTAGAAAAATGGGAGTTGTCTTGGAAATAGGAAGATTGAAAGCTCTTTATAATAGGAAGACTTTAGAATAGGGGTCTTCTAAATCATATTTTTAGAATGATAAAATGGCTAAATCACATAACCGTGATTTATGAGCTTAGAAATAGGAAAGGAAAGAATATGGATATGTCTAAATCAACAACTTCCAGTCACTTAGAATAATCTAAAAATCAAGAGGGCTGAGGTAATTATACACCAATTCATACTATGGTTTAGCATAACTATCAGGTTTCTAGGATAACATATGCTCCCTCAAATACGGCTAGCCAATCTTAATCCAGAATCAAATTCATCGCATTTGAAAGTCCTTGATATCATCCAATTTCTATTAGTACACTCTATTTCACACAACTTATCCTCTTCAATTGAAATTTCTGCTAACACAATACCAAGTTGCTCACAATGTGATTTGCCGAGGTCTTCAAATATCCTCTATCCCCGAAAATACATAGTATTTAATTCTTAGCCTCCTTCACCCTTAAATAAAATGTCTTCATTCTCTGGAATGTATCATCCGCAACTCTACTCTAGATCTGACTTATCAATCTACTTAGGATTACTCTAACTCCCTATCTTGAAATATTTTCTTCTCATCTCATGCCATAATCTTAGTTAGGTGCTTACAATACTGTTGGTATGATTTTCATATCAACTTCTTTCCTTGTCCCTTTCTGTCATAAATTTCATATCGTCTATCTCCTCGGGACAGTCTCCTCGTTCTTTATCTGGATTTCAACTTCAAGATCTTGCTTAAGGTTGGCCCATTGGTCATGATCGAACCTGATTTTAATAATTGATCTGACCCTGTCTCGATATAAGGGCTACTTGTACGATTGCTGAGAACTTCTACCACTCCATTCAAGACTGAAGCTATTTTGCCACATGAGTCTGTATTTAAATATTCAATGTAATTTTCATATTTATTGAGTCTAGGAATACTTTGTACACAGAGTCGTACTGGCAAATAGGCTACCCCAAAATGTTTTCAAAATATCCAAAGTTTTGAAAATAGCCTATTTTACAAAAAGCTCCTAACTGCTAAAAATTTTCAAAAGCCCAAAACTCAAAATCCAATTTACAAAATTCCCCAAAATCAAACTCTGGTCACCAACAGAATTTGGCCCGAGTTTGGTCCGAACTCGCCCCGAGTTCGTTTGGTGCCGTTGGATTTTGATCTTGGTCATCCTACTGTTACGGATGTAACGACTATTTGTCGAGATTCTCTCAAAGAATTATGTCCGAATTATGTTCGAATTATGACTTTGGAAAACCTATAAATAGAGAATAATTTCACTCATTTCAATACTCCTTTCTCCTCTCTTCTCTCTAAGCTTAATATGTCTTCAAAAGTGTTCTATGCTCTTTCATTTTCAAATTCCAAGCCAGTTATAATCCTCTAATCGATTTGCCAGTGCAGTACGGTTTATAAGTTTTAGAGAGATTGTAATCAGAGGCTTGATAGAAGAAAGATACTTCACAATTGAAGTTGGTCAAGTACTTCGGATCAAAGCTTTTGTTGTAGTAGTTGCAAGGACTTCGAATGAAAACTTGCGTTATTTTTTCATAGTAGATTCAACTGGAAGCTAGAGTTCTTCCGACTAGAATAGTCCTCACAAGAGAAAGACCAGTATACATCGCCGTATTTGTGTTTGCTTTCTGATCTCTGCTTTTCATTTACTTACTTGTGGTATAGTATATGTGATCTTGTTGCTAACATTTTTAATTAGCTAAATTATGCTGCCTACTTTATTCATTCCGCATCTAGAGTATTGCGCTTTACAATTCATTCCTACAATTGGTATCAGAACGGGTTATATAGGTAAAGCGAGGTAACACTACTATTATACTATTTATTATTACAGCTGTTACATAGATTACAGTATGCACATGGCAACTATGAAATTCACAAGTAAAGGCCAAGCCACAAACTGACCCCCAGTGTTTGATGGTACAAATTATACATACTGGAAAATACGGATGAGTTTCTTCTTGAAATATCTAGATTTTGACTTATAGTCTATTGTGATTGATGTCTATAAGAAGCCTGCATGGATTTTTGTTGATGGAGAGTTGGTTGAGAAATCCCATAACAAGTATATTGAAGCTGAAAAGAAACAGGCCAGTCTTGACGCACATACAATTAATGCTTTATTTTGTGCCCTAGACATGACTGAATTTAACAGGGTGACTATATGCACAACGTCAAATAAAGTCTAGAAACTTCTCGAAGTGACTCACGAAGGCACGACGCAAATCAAGGAGTCAAAAATTAGCAGACTTACTCAGGATTATGAGGCATTCAAGATGAAGCCAAACGAATCCGTCACTCGGATGTTTACAAGATTTTTGGATATTATAAACCCTTTGACTTTATTAGGCAAGGAATACAATAACCATGAGAAGATTTACAAACTTCTACAAGCTCTCATGAAGAACTGGATTCCAAAGGCTATGGCAATCATTGAAGGGACTGACCTCACCACTATGTCTCTTAAAATAGTCATGGGTAAGCTACTCACTCACGAGCCAGAACTTCAAGACTTTGAAGATGTTGCACCGAAGGAGAAGTCGATCGCTTTCAAATCTCAACATAGAAGATCTGTCGAAGATAATTCCGACGACAGTGAGTTCGACTCTGAAGATCAAGCTCTCCTAGTAAGAAAATTCAAGAAGTTCATGAGATTCAATAGAAGAAGAAAGGAACACAACAGCGACAACGAAGAAGAATATCCTATCTGCTACGATTGCAAGAAGAAATGACATATAAAGAAGGACTGTCCAACAACATCATCATCAACCAGGAAAAGCAACAAGTATGACAAGGGTTACCTGAAGAAATCAACATCCAGAAGGTACACCAACACAAGCATATGGCATGAAAGGGAAGCCAGCGACTCAGAAGATGAAAAATTAGATGACGCTGAATATGTATGCTTAATGGCATTTGATCAGGTAAATACTAACCCCATGTTTGATACATATGATGATTTTACCTTTGAGCAATTAGGTGAAGCCTTTAGTGACATCTTAGGTGATTACAAAAAAATGCGTAACAAATATCAAAATGCTAAGACGGTACTCAAAGAGTACAAAGGTGAAATAGGAAGACTTACCGACCTACTAGCTAAGGTCAGAAGTAATGATAATTCTAGTGAGGTAGGTGAGCTTTCTTCTGCTAAGTTACTACTACATGAGACCACAAGACTATCCGAAGAGAAAGATAAGACCATTACCCAATTAGAGGAAGATCTACTCAAAGAGAAGAAGAGTCTTCAGCAAGCACTAATAAGAAATGATGCACTTACTGCTTATTATAATACATTGTATGGCACTTCCAAAAAGTTAGAAATTAGGTTAGAAAAACAACCTGAGGTTGCTGCTTCCTATCCTAACATGTGTCACTTACCGAAACATCGGAACACTGTCAAACCCAACACTGTCAGACCAAACCAAACTAAATCGTTGCCCAAGAAGACTAATAGGCATGCATTCTATTATACTAGAAAACCATGAACTACCAATTATGCACAACACACTGCATCTAATACTCAATATGCTAGATATCATTATTGTGGCACCATTGGTCATATCTCTCCTGCATGTCGAGTTAGAAAGCTTGTTGATTTAAAGATATGTGCATGGATACCAAAAACTAACATTCCAGGACCCTACAAAAAATAGGCACCAAAAGTTTCATCTATAAATTCTCTTGTAGGTGGAACACCCTTCACATGCTAGAAGTAAATGGATCCTCGACAGCGGTTGCGCACAACACATAACCGGTGATGCTTCATTATTCCCAACACTGTCAAAGAAGAAAGAATGATACGTTTCCTTCGATAATTATCTTAAAGGGTATATAGTAGGTATCGATAATATTGGCCAGGCTCCTTAACCTGTGATTAAAGATGTCTATCTAGTAAGCGAGTTAAAACATATCCTACTCGGCATAAGCCATTTAGCTGACCATGGTTATCGTATTAACTTTGTCAAAGACAAATGTATGATAGTTGATAGCTCAACTGGTAGTACTATCTTTGAAGGCATTAGAGAAGACAATATATATGTTTTCTATTTGTTAGAAGATGCTAACAAATCAGGTAAATGCTTAATCGCCAAGAGTGATGAGAGTCAACTATGGCATATGAGACTCGGTCATGCAAACATGGACACAATTTCAATATTATCCACAAAAAAGTTGGTACGAGGCTTACCGGACATTACTTTCAAGAAGGATACGGTATGTAGTGATTGTAAAAAGAACAAAGCTACCCAATCCACTTTCACGTCCAAGAACGCTGTAAGTACCACTAAACCTCTATAATTACGACATATGGATTAATTTGGGCCTAGTAGAATTGCAAGCCTAGGTGGTAAATTGTATTCTTTTGTAATAATAGATGATTTCTCTAGATACACGTGGGTATATTTTCTTGCACGTAAAAATGATGCATTGTCAAAATTCGTCTCCTTTTACAAGAAAGTTCAAAATGAGAAAGGATTCATGATCACTCGTATTCGAAGCAATTATGGTGGCAAATTTGAAAATGTAGAGTTTGAGCAATTTTGTGACACACACGATTATCTACATGAGTTCTCTTGCCCTAGGACTCCACAACAAAATGGAGTTATGGAACATAAGAACAAGACTCTATCTGAAATGGCTAGAGTAATGTTAAACTAGTTTAGTCTACCTAAATACTTTTGGGCTGAAGCTGTCAATATAGCTTGCTATGTTCTCAATAGGGTTCTAATTCGACCAAAATCGAAGAAGAATCCTATGAGTTATGGTTTGATTGGACACCATCAGTTTCATATTTCAAAATATTTGGTTGCAAATGCTTTATTCTCAATACTAAATACAATTTGAGAATTTTTGACGAAAAGGCCGATAAAGGTGTTAGCCCAATAATTATATCATGTTTTTGAATATGACTAATCAATTACATTTAACTAGTGATGTCACTAATATTCATGTAATCACTATCATGTTGCTACTTAAATTTAGCATTGTCCTTAAACTTAGCATTGTCCTAAATGGTCTATATCATATTGCTGTGCTTGTCTCATACTACATCATATTGTTTTTTTTCGTCTAACATGTACTTGCAGACAAGCAGTAAGCATGATCAAACCAGGACATATACAACAAAGAATTATTGATCGGTGATATACAAGAAGATATATCTGAACCGCCCAATGACCTATCCGGGGCCTCGCATCGGGGGTTCCGCTGCGGACGATTGCCGTCAATAAAAAATGAGTCTGCTCAAATGTCAGGGAAAGGCGTCATCAAATGGGCTATTAGTTTTCATATTTATTCTGTATTTTTTCCTTTTATTGAGTATAGGAAAAATGTGAGATTGATCGGATCAGTACTGACTTAGGTTTTTTTTCAGTCCATAAACAAATATAAACCTAGCTACTTATCCCAAAAATCTACAATTCTAAAAAGCCCAAAACCTATACAAATTTGGTCCATTCCTTATTGTTCTAACCCAGTAGAACTCTAAAGGAACTATGACCGAGTTCGACCCGAGTTCGGTCTGGGTTATTTGAATTTTAGTTTTCACCAAATCTGCATCCAACATTCGTATGCGAAATCTTAGCATCCGAACTCTGCCCGAGTTTGGTCCCCCAAAAATACTATAAATAGAGTTGAGATTATCATTCATTTCAATAATCCAATTTTATCTCTTCTCTATCTAAAGTATTCTGATCTTTTTACTTTCATATCTAAGCCTTTACAACTCTTAGCCAAGCCAATACAGTTTCTGTTTAATCTAGAGTTTGGTGTTGAAGAATTGTATCAGATGATGTATTCAGAAAACGTTCCTATTTTCCAATTGCCTTCTGGAGTCGGTCGTGCGCTCGTCATCAAGCACGGTGTTGTGAAGTCGGTTGTGTACTTGTCACCAAGCATGGTGTTGTAGGAGTTGCAAGCACTCAGTTAAAGCTTGTGCCATAGTGGATTAACAGCGAGCAAGAGTACTCGCGACTGAACTAGTCCTCTCCGAGGGAAACCAGTATACATCGTGGTGTTCACTGTGTTTGAATTCTTGACTCTTACTTTACCGTATTTTATTTACCATTTTTTATCTGCCATATGATATAACTGCTTAATGTTTTAATTGGTGATTATTTTCTACTGCTCACGCACGCACTCTATTCATCCCCCTCTAGAGGTGCTCAACGGTCCTACAGAAGGTATATTTTTAGGTTATGCGGCCAAAAGCAAAAGATACCGAGTCTTCAACAAAAGAACCATGATCATCGAAGAGTCAATAACATTTGACGAACTAAATAAACAGACAATCGATGATGATGATGAAAAAGACATTAGTACACCAAGTAAGGCACCTGGAGAACCTTCAAGCACAGCACCAGTTGATCCTCCAGACAGATCACGTACAGAACTAGAAGCCAGAACCAGCTACCTTAAAAGTTTGCCAAAAAGAATAAAGTTTTTGGCTGACTATCCAAAGGACTTGGTAATATGTGAGATTAACAAGGGTGTAAGTACTCGTTCCTCTAGCAAAGATATAGTTTCCTGTGTTGCATTTATTTTACAGCTTGAACCCAAAACTATTGAAGAAGCACGTAGCGATAATTTTTGGATAGATGTAATGCAAGAGGAACTAAACAAATTTGAAAGGAATCAAATTTAAGAACTTGTTCCCGAGCCCATTAATCATCCGATCATTGGCACCCACTGGGTATTTCGAAATAAACTTAATGAGAATGATTTAGTTACTCATAACAAGGCTCGACTCAAAGCTCAAAGATGCAACCAAGATGAAGGTATCGACTACGATGAGACCTATGCCCCAGTTGCGAGATTGGAATCCATTAGCATGTTATATACATTTGCATGTTTTCATAATTTCAAACTATTTCAAATGGATGTTAAGAGTGCATTTTTGAACAGTTTTATAAAAGAAAAAGTTTATGTAGCTCAACCTCCAAGTTTTACAGATTTCAAAAATCCTGATTATGTTTTCAAGTTAAAGAAAGCCTTATACGGGTTAAAACAAGCCCCTCTTGCTTGGTATGATCGTTTAAGCTCTTTTTCTACTTGATAATGGTTTTACAAAAGGCAAGGTTGATACTACACTGTTTATAAAGTCTTTTAATAGAAATCTTCTTTTAATTCAAATTTATGTAGATGATATTATCTTTGAATCTACTGATAAATCTCTTTGTCAAGAATTTTCAAAGTGTATGCAGAACAAGTTTGAGATGAGCATGATAGGAGAACTGAAAATTTTTTCTCGGAATACAAATCAAACAAACCAACAATGGGACGTTCATTAATCAAGCCAAGTACACAAAAGATTTATTAAAGAAGTTCGACCTGGAAACTATCAAACCACTTGGCACTCCGATGTCGACTTCAACCAAGCTTGATATTGATGAACAAGGCAAATCGGTCGACATGCGTAAGTATCGAGGTATGATTGGTAGTTTACTTTATTTTACTGCTAGTCGTCCAGATATAATATTTAGCATTTGCTTGTGTGCACGTTTTTTAAGCTAACCCTAAGGAATCACATTTGTGAGAAATTAAGCGTATCTTCCAATACCTTAAAGGCACTTCTTTTATCGGCTTGTGGTATACCAAAACCACGTCCTTCGACCTAACCAGTTACTCGGATGCTGATTTTGGTGGATGCAAAGTGGATAGAAAAATTACTAGCGATATGTGTCATTTACTAGGTAAGGCTCTAGTCTCTTGGTTTAGCAAGAAGCAAAATTCTGTCGCACTATCAACTACTAAGGCTGAGTATATCACTGCATGACGTTGTTGTGCACAAATTTTGTGGATGAAACAAACCTTAGAAGACTTTGGTTTATAATACACACACATACCCATTTTTTGTGACAACAATAGCACTATTAATCTTACTAAGAATCCTGTATGTCACTCTCGCACTAAGCATATTGAGATTCGACATCATTTTCTTAGAGATCATCAAACAAATGGAGATATAGACCATGTATATGTAGATACACAGAACTAACTGGTTGATATCTTTAAAAAACCATTAGCGGAAGATCGTTTCAATTATTTACGTCGAGAACAAGAAATTTTAGATGTCAATAATATTAATTAATTTTGATTTATTGATTATCCTTCAATATGCAAATACTATTTTTCGATACAAGCCTACAAAGGGTCAGTCTGTCACTACGGCTGCGACAAATACGAAACGGTACTTAAGTGTTCTCCGATGAACCTCTATTAGCTGGAACAGTACCCCTACAGCTAATCTGAGACAGTCGCTGTGTAACGAAAGTTAATTCATGAAGTAATATTAATTATATTAAATGAAATTTAAAATAATTAAACTTTGAATTAAATAATTGAAAAGGGATTGATGAATAGAAAGTGGGTTGTATTTATTTTTGTTGAAAAATACCTCAACAGAACCCCAGGTGAGCTCGCACCAAATTTGGCCTGAGTTCTATTGGTGGTATGTGCTTTCAAGTCAGAAACGAGTGGCCCCCTCCTATTCATCTTCTCCAAATCCTCAAATCACAGCAGCAGCCGCGCTCGAGCTCTCCAAACCCTAGTTTTTCTCCATGCCATTGCTTCCAATCCCCTTGGAGATTTCAATCCAATTTTTGGATTCGTACGGAGTTTCTCGTCCTCTACAACATACTCAAATCTTAGAAGGTATAACCTCCTCCTTCCCTCACTTTCCAATTCATAGTTTTCAATCTTTCTATAGAAATAATACCTAGGATTTTGAACCCCTTTAAGAGGAAGAAGCCGACTCCTAGTGAAGTGGCAACGTCTTCTGATCCTATTAAAGGATCATTCTTTTCTCTGGTTCAATCAGCTGACAGAGCATACAATGAGTTTTACTTTGAAACTCATGACCAATCTCTTTTATGGTATGCGGATTTCTCTATTCGTAAAATATGCACCAGTACAATGAATAAATTGACCATATTTTCTGAGCATCGACATTATTTTGAAGCATTAGTGTAGTGCCCCGTCCCGCTCAGTCAATCGGAGGAATCGAAACACCAACTACGTTCGGACTTAGCCTTACAACGGCTTACTCGGAAACATCGCTCAAGTGGGGTAGTTTCGGTGAACTCGCCTCATATTTGCCTTCACATAATAAATTGCATGTTTTCAACTTGCACAAGTAGGCTTAATAATAAAAGAGATGAATCCACGTAGCTAAAGGGAGTAATTCCGACGGGTCGAATTGAGATAGAATATAGAAAGGTCTAACGGTCGGCTTAGAGTTGGTGCACGACGTGCTTTGAAAATGACACTAGGTCCTTCGTCCCGTGGCTTGGGAGAAGGAAAGTTGGTCTTCGACACAAAACTATGAACTTGCCTAAGTCATAGGCATCGCCCGCATAAATGCTCGATAAAGCATGTACGCTTCCACTGCGCAAGGCTTGGCATAGCTTTTGCTCGTCCCCCGGATTAAGTTATAGGCTTGAGTCAGTTAATTAAAGTTATGTCGGTCGACCTAAGTCATTTCAAATGCTGTGCCATTCATTCTGCGGTTGTCATGTTAAATAGTCCAACGATCCCAAGGCCCGTCATATGAGGTATGACTTGGGCGATAGCGTTGCGTAGAACACGAGTTGGTTTAAGGCACGAGCCACAGTTGGTTCAGTGGAAAGTTAGCCACGGTCTGTCGATACATAAGAAACACATTATGTTCATGTTGTAACGCCCTAGTTCCAAAATACTTGGGACCAGATACGTATCATGCCAGCAGCATACATACGAAGAACACTCCAATATATGGAAACCTTGTATGTATACATAAGCTGTAAAATGTAGTAATCCAAGACAAACTAAATCTCATCCACAATAAAGAGAAGAATAGTATAAAATCAACTTGAATATTTATGGTACAATCGTTGGGCGGAGAAAAAGTCCACTACCAACTATCAAAAGGAGATAAAGTATACAAGAAAATGATCCATGAAAGTATCAAGACGAACCAATAGCGATCATCTTCGAAGAAATGGAGACGCCCACCATATTGGCTAGAACACCTGCAGTAAACCATAAAAGTACACACCTGGAGAGATAACCAGGTCCTCAGAGGGACGTAGCAAGATACATGAAGAACATGCCATTATAACTGCATAAGTAAAAATACTATAAACTACAACACAACAGGGTTCCTAACCATCTATATGATATGCACTTTGAGGACAACGTTCTACGCAGGGGATGTCGGATCAGCAGAGTAAATAAAGAGTGGCAGTAAGTAACGCTCATCCGAGTCACTATCGGCCCTGGGCAGAAGGTAGTGCTCATAAGAGTCACCTTCGGCCCAAAATGTGTGTAAAAATAAATGTAGCCCCTACGCTAATAGCTGTCCCCTCCCTCCAATGATACTGTATATGCATCGTAACCACGACATACCAACACATATCGCTTCCACAACACTGTTTATAATAGATAACTGTCAAGTCTTCTAAAATGCATCTATTGACAGTTATTCCTACGCATGTGCACGGGTGATCAGCCAATACACAAGTGACCACTACATGATACTCACAACTCGCACACAACTCATGATACCATCGTGACGAAGTCAATGACATGCATTCTATTAACGGAAGTCTCTTAACTCTATGTTCACAAGCAAAAATAAAATAATAAACAAGAAATATAGATACAATAACTGAAATAAAATATAACTAAATGTAAGCAGTAAAGATGGCAAGGTATATTGCCTGAGGTTATGTGCAAAAGAGAATAATCCAGTAGCTCGAACCGGCAAATAAACAAAGCAAGAAAAGCCAAATCCTGTAGATGACTCCGGATGCTGCAACAAACATCACGAACTAGTTTGGAATATAAGATATGCCTAGAAAATGCTTGTCCAAAAGTTAAATTCTAGAACAGGGGCAAAATCATAATTTTGGATGTAAATGATGTCCGCCGTTTGACCCGCTTTGCATCAAAATGTGCGCCAGAACCTACGGTCTCTAAAGTCATCAAACTACATGTCTACAGATTTGTTTTGATAAGACAAACCCAATGGTATGTCCAATTTTGGATTTCGGTGGGCCGTGCACAAAACCGCCCGTTGAATGGGATTATGGGCACGCCAAAATGGCGTCCCGATCAACCTTCGCAGAATTGAACCAAACTTGGCTCACAGGACCAGAAAAATATTTCGAGTCCAATGGCGCAAGTTTCGTCGCGATTTGATTAGTGTACACGAAGTTGTGACTTAGTTTGCAAAGGGTCGATATGGGGGTATCTCGACGGATACGCACTGATTTCGTCGCACACATGCAACGAAATTGGGTTCCGTCAGTTCCCACACGTCGACAACATCCATACGCATCTTTCAATGTGTAGAGTGCGCGACCACGTCGCTCAGTTTGTCGGAGCGCACACCGTATCCGGTGTTTTTCTACTCTTTTTTTTGTTTCAAAAATAGTTTTTCGCACAAGTTCATCGATCCATAACTTTCTGTACGATGCGTTAAATCTGATTCTACAAATTGCGTTGTAGTCTCGGTTATGTTGTTATTCTCTGCCTTTAATTAGTTTCTACAAAATCCTATTGTAAGTAAAGAAAAGTGGCCGACAAGTAGGTGTTTTAAAACAGTTTTTAATATTCCAGAAAATTAGTTTTTCTCCAACTTTGTCTCGATTTTTCGAGCAAGTTTGATGGCCATGTCAAAATCCACCTAGGGGATATCGAAGAGGGTCATGTGCGCTTTCTACACGAATTTACGGATCGAAAATCGGAGTAAAATTGACAGAGAAATTGATCGGGGAAGTGTGATACCTTAAAGTGGAAAACTGTTGCATGGATGACGAGGGGCTAAATTTCGATGCTCCGTTCGTCGCGCACACAACTCCGTTGCTGGTGAAACGAACTCGTAGACGAAGAGGGTATGTTCTGCCGCAATTTTCGTTTTGGAAGTCTAGGATTTTGAGGTCTATGGAGAAAGTTATATATAAAACAAATTAGGTAAAAACCTAACACTACTATTATTACTAATACTAATAACCCAATGGCCCACTCAAGAAAAATTTTCGAGGCTTGCTGCTGTACGCAGCAAGCATGGAGAGGGGTGGGGCCCGCCCCTTTAAAGTGTGTGTTTGACTTTTTTTTTTTCTTTTCTTTTCCTTTCCTTTTTTTCTTTTTTCTTTTCTTTAAATATTTTATATATATAACTATATATATCCAAAAATCTATCTAAATCCAAATAACACTTTAAATGTCACATATCCAAATATTTAGTATATTTAAATATATCTACATATATATATTAATTCCATTCACAATAAACCAACTCAACATATTAATAATAATATTTAAATAGAATAAACATGTTTAATAATTCTCCAAAAAATAACTTTAATAATAATAAATTAATAAAATTGTCCCAACGGGTGCACTTATGCCGCACACCCTTTCCCTGGTCCACAAAATGTATATTTTGTAAAATATTATTTAAATAATTAAATAACAATAATTGCACCAATAATTAAATAATTTGAAATTGTACATGAAATTCTAAAATAATTTAGGAATTATTTTTACGTACATAAAATATGTCTACATGGCTACCTTGGTCACACCACATGTCTACTTGGGCTTGGGTTTGGTCCAGTCCCTGTTCGGACTGGTTTGGACAAATCGGGTCATCTAAAAATCAATATATAAAATAATATCTTATTAAAATAATTTAAATGAGTCAATTCACAACTTGGCCTGGTTTTTCTAGTTTGGACAGAATTATGGCTAGGCCTCTCACGGCATGACTAATATACTGGTCAAAGCACACTGCTACATCTTCCGTGCCAAAGTTCATGGTCGTCTAGTGCTCCAAAACTCAAAAATGGCTAAGATCATTTTTACTAATAAAAAAAATCATAAATTGCATATATTCATTTTTAAGTCTTTTTAATTAACAAAAAATACTCCCAAAAATTTAGGAGTTTTACATCCTACCCAACTTACAAGAATTTTGTCCTCGAAATTTAGGATTAATAGGGTAGATAGGGTTGAGGGATAGGAAGAGTTCGTCAATACCAAAATACAATTAAATTTTGGTGGAGGCGATAAAACGGCGTTCAACACCACCATCTAATAGAAAATTGTGGAATCGATATATACAAAAATATATCATGGTTATGGAATTGAATAAGGACTGCTAGTGAAGGTAACAAAATTTTGAATATCCAATTTAGAAGAACAGTAAGGAAGGGAATAGACCACAGAAATTAAATTAGACATTTAGAAGATGTGATTCCTTAAGGGAGAACTGGATACTAATCGTCTTGGTCGAGGGTTTGATTAAGTGATGATTAGAATCACTCTCGTGCGTTCAAGAGGGGTTGAAAGGGCACAATGAAATTTCTAGGATTGGGGAGAAGAAGAGTTTAAGGTGATGATATAGCCACATGAGTTGGTCGGTGGATATCTAAATTCGTGTTAAAATAACTGATATGAAAACTAAAGGTGATATCTTACATCTATCTATCATGTACAGTGTCTGATCTTTCTAATATAAGTAAAGTAAAATCAATAAAGAGTTCAAGGACGAGGCTATCGAGTACGAATACGGGGTTCATAGGCGACAGAAATAATTCAAATGAGAGTTGTCAATGCTATCACGGATGAGACTCTATGGCAGGTTTAACTATGTCTCCATCCACATAGAATAATACCTGAAAAACGAACCAAAGTGCAATAGGTTGATCAGACCATCATGCACCGGTTCTGATTAGACAATATGTTAGTGGGTGCACCCAATAATATATCTTATGATCAAGCTTGATAACGAAATAAGCTTGCAAAACTGAAGCTACATTAGCAGCATGAGATAGTCAAAATATGAGCAAGGGAGGTACTGATGAAGGAAATTTTAAATAGTCCAAGATCTTTTAAAATCAAGTCTTGCCCGAAGTATGGGCCCTTACAGTTATCCTAGTTTTCTTCATTTTATGGCTTGGTCGCCTATATAATTTTAGGGTCCTCTGAATTTCTAGTTTGAGTAAACTCATCAACATGATTCATAAGGATAAAGGTTTTATTAGGTTGTGAGGTATTCTACCCAACTTACAAGAGTTCAACTAATAGTGTGATGGGACAATGGGTCACGCAATCAAGGTAAGCACAAAGTCAGGCATTTAATGGATGAAGTAGAACACAATCACCTATCAGGTTGAAAGAAATGAGTCAACATTGGACCTCTAATTCAAGTCTGAAAGTAACTGGTGTCATGGTAGAGGTTATAGCTTAGCCATTTGACTAGAAAGTCATATCAAGAAAATAGAGTACAAGTAGACGTGTTTTAGTGGGACATGATATATCTACATTGAGGTGGGCTCGTCTAAGTCTAACATATGAAGTTTGTTGGAAGGGAAAGTCTAGTGTTGTGCTCAAAATATTCAAGTCACGGTAAGGGATGCCAAAATATCCAAAATAGAAAGTGGGAGTTCATGAGGTGAATAGTAATGCTCAAAAATAAAGGAGATCAAGTTAAAGCATGCAATAAAATCAATTAAAATTTTACCAAAATAATTTAGGATCACAGTTCTAGAGAGAAGATGACCCCTTAAATGAATACAGTCAATGAACAATTAAATCATTATTCAAATTGCAACTGGGTTAGAAGGTTACCATAAAAGATCGAGATTCGAGGGAAAATCGAGTAAGTAAAGATTGAGATACAATATAGTTTGGTAGATGACTAGCAACGCTTGTGTATATACTACTATCATGGCCACGAGTGTCATGGCATTTAGTATGGAATACTTCCAATTTATTAGGGCTATCTTGGTGGCCTAATATTAAAATTGAAATTTTAAGTTTCCTCCAAAAGTTTCTTAATAAATTTCTCTAAATGAACTATCCAAATTTCGTATTCACTCCAAGCCGTCAAATTTAATCATGACCAAATCAAATCCCTTTCCAAGTAAACTTCCATCACGTTACTACTAACCTTTCCAAAATTTAACATTTCCCACTCCAACTTTTAAACTCAAGAAACTCATGAATCAAAAAAAAATTATATCACTTCATAACTTTAAAACTCCAAAAATTTCTCCAATAACCCTCAAGATAAACTTTTAATATATCACGAATAATTTAAAATTTACAGCTCAATATTTTAACGCACTCATCACATAACTTCTATTTCTAAGTCATTCAAACAAAATCACAACTTTTAAATGGTAAATTCCTTTAATCAATCAAAATAACTTTTCACCACATCTTTAGTTACTTTTCCCAAAATATTGTAATATTAGCAATCTAACTATAAACTCAATGTTCAAATGTTTTTATTAGTCATCCAATCAAAATTTTTATTTTTTTCAAAATTTCCAATCAATCTCGAATAACCTTTATTGTGTCACAAATCAAATCTATATATTTTTCTTCTTCTATCATTAATCCAAATCTTAAACTCAAAATTTAAATAGGAGTTATCAATCGTAATTCATACAAGAGTTTAAAGTAGATCCTCAATTTGATTATATATCCTTCAAAATATTTTTAACCAAAAATTCTTAATAACCTTACTCCAAACTTAAAAATCAAAATTTTACGAACTTATTAATTGGGAACCATACAACCCAATTTTAAACCAAGCCTTATCAACCGCCCTCATAATCTTACAGCAGCATTTAAATTTCAAAAATTCTTTTCAACTAACTTTATTCCTATTCAAAGATGTATAGCTATAATTCACTGAATCATAATTATTTTTCAAAGACCTTCAAAAATTAGAACTCAAATCAATTCAATTTCCTTTCTCAATTGTATATAGATTCCTCTATCATTTTGTAGATAAAAATAAAGTTATAAAATCCTTCGAAGTTATTAATGTTGCTACTACCCAACTTGGAATTAACTAATCCCTAAGTTCATACTTCTTGAAAATATGGTCCCTCTATCCTCATAGCCTTATAGCTCAATTAGGATCTCAAGGCATACTAGTTGTCAATGTAATCATTTTAGCCATGTGGTTGACCAATGAGCATATATTAGTGTAGTCATCTTCCTATCAAGTATGGAAACAAGGATTACGGTAGGAAGAGCTCAAGCAAGATGCAAATCAATGAGATCGAACGAGAGTTCGAAATTTGAAGTCAAGAAAGGGTGTCAAGTAGGTGGATGAGATTCTAGACTCTAATTCTATATTGCAGGCCCGTTCGGTACAGTCATGTAACCGAAACGGCGAACTCGACCTGCATGGGCCACCACAAAAACATGTAACGCCCCAGTCCCAAAATACTTGGGACCAGATACGTATCATGCCAGCAGCATACATACGAAGAACACTCCAATATATGGAAACCTTGTATGTATACATAAGCTGTAAAATATAGTAATCCAAGACAAACTAAATCTCATCCATAATTAAAAGAATAATAGTATAAAATCAACTTGAATATTTATGGTACAATCGTTGGGCGGAG
This sequence comes from Iris pallida, assembly GCA_029216955.1. Classification (NCBI taxonomy): domain Eukaryota; kingdom Viridiplantae; phylum Streptophyta; class Magnoliopsida; order Asparagales; family Iridaceae; genus Iris; species Iris pallida. The sequence goes on from JANAVB010006283.1 coordinate 18,448, forward strand.
ACAAAGTCAACTACCAACTATCAAAAGGAGATAAAGTATACAAGAAAATGATCCATGAAAGTATCAAGACGAACCAAGAGCGATCATCTTCAAAAAAATGGAGACGCCCACCATCTTGGCTAGAACACCTGCAGTAATCCATGAAAGCACACACCGAAGAGATAACCAGGCCCTCAGAGGGACGTAGCAAGATACAGAAATAACATGCCATTATAACTGCATAAGTAAAAATACTATAAAGTACAACACAACAGGGTTCCTAACCATCTATGTGATATGCACTTTGAGGACAACGTTCTCCGCAGGGGCTGTAGGATCAGCAGAGTAAATAAAGAGTGGCAGTAAGTAGCGCTCATCCGAGTCACTATCGGCCCTGGGCAGAAGGTAGTGCTCATAAGAGTCACCCTCGGACCAAAATGTGTGTAAAAATAAATGTAACCCCTATTCTAATAGCTGTCCCCTCCCCCCAATGATACTGTATATGCATCGTAACCACGATACACCAACACATGTCGCTTCCACAACACTGTTTATAATAGATAACTGTCAAGTCTTCTAACATGCATCTATTGACAGTTATTCCTACGCATGCGCACGGGTGATCAGCCAATACGCAAGTGACTACTACATGATACTCACAACTAACACACAACTCGTGATACCATCGTGACGAAGTCAATGACATGCATTATATTGACGGAAGTCTCTTAACTCTATGTTCACAAGCAAAAAAAAAATAATAAACAAGAAATATAGATACAATAACTGAAATAAAATGCAACTAAATTTAAGCAGTAAAGATGGCAAGGTATCTTGCCTGAGGTTATGTGTAAAAGAGAATAATCCAGTAGCTCGAATCGACAAATAAACAAAGTAAGAAAAGCCAAATCCCGCATATGACTCCGGATGCTTCAACAAACATCATGAACGAGTTTGGAATATAAGATATGTATAGAAAATGCATGTCCAAAAGTTAAATTCTAGAATAGGGGTAAAATCGTAATTTTGGGTCAAAACGATGTCCGCCGTTGGACCCACTTTGCACCGGAATGTGCGCCAGAACCTACGGTGTCTAAAGTCATCAAACTACATATCTACGAATTTGTTTTGATGAGACAAACCCAACAGTATGTCCAATTTTGGATTCCGGTGGGCCGTGCACAAAATCGTCCGTTGAGTGGGATTGTGGGCCCGCCAAAATGGCGTCCCGATCAACCTTTTCAGAATTGAACCAAACTTGGCTCACATGACCAGAAAAATATTTCGAGTCTAATGGCGCAAGTTTCATCACGATTTGATGAGTGTACACGAAGTTGTCACTTAATTTGTAAAGGGTCGATACGGGAGTATCTCGACGGATACGCACTGATTTCGTCGTGCACATGCAACGAAATCGGGTTTCGTCAGTTCCCACACGTCGACAACATCCATGCGCGCCTTTTGATGCATATAGTGCGCGACCACGTCGCCCGGTTTGTCGGCGCGCACGCCGTATTCGGTGTTTTTTTACTCTTTTTTTGTTTCAAAAACAGTTTTTCGTACAAGTTCATCGATCCATAACTTTCTATACGATGTGTTAAATCTGATTCTACAAATTGCATTGTAGTCTTGGTTATGTTGTTATTCTCTGCCTTCAATTAGTTTCTACAAAATCATATTATAAGTAAAGAAAAGTGGCCGACAAGTAGGTATTTTAAAACAGTTTTTAATATTCCAGAAAAGTGGTTTTTCTCCAACTTTGTCTCGATTTTTTGAGCAAGTTGGATGGCCATGTCGAAATCCACCTAGGGGATCTCGAAGAGGGTCATGTGGGCTTTCTACACGAATTTATGGATCGAAAATCGGAGTAGAATCGACAGAAAAATTGATCGGGGAAGTAGGATACCCTAAAGTGGAAAACTGTTGCGTGGATGACGAGGGCTGACTTTCGATGCTCCGTTAGTCGTGCACACAACTCTGTTGCTGGTGAAACGAACTCGTAGACGAAGAGGGTATGTTCTGCCGCAATTTTAGTTTTGGAAGTCTAGGATTTTGAGGTCTATGGAGAAAGTTATATATAAAACAAAATAGGTAAAAACCTAACACTACTATTATTACTAATACTAATAATCCAATGGCCCACTCACGAAAAATTTTCGAGGCTTGCTGCTGTACGCAGCAAGCATGGAGAGGGGTAGGGCCCGCCCCTTTAAGGGGTGGGTTTGACTTCTTTTTTTCTTTTCTTTTTCTTTTTCTTATCTTTAAATCTTTTATATATATAACTATATATATCCAAAAATCTATCTAAATCCAAATAACACTTTAAATGTCACATATCCAAATATTTAGTATATTTAAATATATCTACATATATATATAAATTATATTCACGATAAACCAACTCAACATATTAATAATAATATTTAGATAGAATAAACATGTTTAATAATTCTCCAAAAAATAACTTTAATAATAATAAATTAATAAAATTGTCCCAATGGGTGCACTTATGCCGCACACCCTTTCCTTGGTCCACAAATTGTATATTTTGTAAAATATCTTTTAAATAATAAAATACCAATAATTGTACCAATAATTAAATAATTTGAAATTGTACATGAAATTCTAAAATAATTTAGAAATTATTTTTACGTACATAAAATATGTCTACATGGCCTCCTTGGTCACACCACATGTCTACTTGGGCTTGGGTTTGGTCCAGGCCCAGCTCGGACTGGTTTGGACAAACCGGGTCATCTAAAAATCAATATATAAAATAATATCTTATTAAAATAATTTAAATGAGTCAATTCACAACTTGGCCTGGTTTTTCTAGTTTGGACAGAATTATGGCTAGGCCTCCCACGGCATGACTAATATACTGGTCAAAGCACTCTGCTACATCTTCCGTGCCAAAGTTCATGGTCGTCTAGTGCTCAAAAACTCAAAAATGGCTAAGGTCATTTCTACTAATAAAAAATCATAAATTGCATAAATTCATTTTTAAGTCTTTTTAAATAACAAAAAATATTCCCAAAAATTTAGGGGTTTTACACAAGTTAAGTGGGAAGGCTATGCAGTAGCCGTTCCCGGAGTTTTCAAGAAATGTTAAGTCTAAGCGATGGTTAGTCGCCGAGAGAAAATATGTCGGGACTGTAGTTCAGTCGCTGAGGCAACCCTGGTTTGGGCTCTGCAAAGAAGTATGAAAAGTGGAAGAAGTAAAGCAAAGGATCTATGTGATGATGATGAGACCATGCAATTACGTTAAGTCTAGAAGTTAGCATAGGCGCGTGGTCATGGACAATTTGTCGACAAGGGCGATGGTTCTTCGAGCGGCAACCTGTGGCCACGGGACCGACTCGGCCTAAGAAGAACAAATTATAGTCGAACTGGGTAATAGGCAATTGGGAGTACGGAAACTTGCATCAGAGATCGCTACTTGCGATGCAAGGATCCCGTTTGCCAGGCAATGTCCACGATGGCTAGTTAATGCCAGTGACTATTCATATAAATGTGTCGGCACGGACGATAATCCACGTGTGTGCCTTTGGACTGAGTTGAGTTGAATGTGTATGCAGTTAGAAGACACATTGTCTGGGCCTAAGATTTGGCTACAATGAAGGTGGCGTGCTTCGGCACGAAATATGGAGTCAAGTGTTAAGTCGTTGGCATAGAGTTTCATGAGTTAGACTTGAGCTGTTGCGAGTTAAGTCAAGAAGGGCCGTAGGGCAAGTTGGGTGAAGTTACGTTGAGTTGTTGGGCACGACCTTGAAATGAGAGGCACAGCCGCGTTGTCAAAACTAAAGTATAAGCAAGACTAAGCGAGGAGGCACTGCCTCAGAGATATTGAAGCACGAATCGAGTTAATGGCACGACCGAGTCGTTACGTCATAGAATATGGCACGAAAGACAAGTATGAGTCGGTGCGTTGACAATGCAAGCACGAAAAAGGTCTAGAGGCAAGGAAATGGAGTCTATCGTGTAGTTGCGTCTCTGATTATGGTCGTAAGGCAAGCACGACTTGATAGGTTAACATTGTTGAGTGGACGTTGTTGTTGCAAGCACGGGATGGTCCTCAGACACAAGTATGCCAAGGCATCTGTCATAAAAACTGATCCTAAGACAAGACTAGAAAGACAATTGATAGAAGAGAGTATATCGCACAAAGTAAATCAAACGTGTCAGTTTTGTATGGGTGGGCGAGGAGCTCATCCCACCAGTACAGTTGAGTACTGACACCCACATAGTTTATATGTGCAGGCACAGGTAGAAGCTCGTAGCGCAGAGCTCGCTTGGATACGTCAAGGCACGGAGTTCCTTGGTGATTTGAAGCGTACGGCCGCATAGAGTCAAGACTTATATGAGACATAATGTATGGACATCATCTTTCGAAGCTTCCGTTGGCTCAAGCATCGTATTGAGAGAAGAGAGAAAGCAGAGTGATTTGTAATATGAGAAGAGTGAGCTTGTGTGACTTGTAATCTTGGCCTTGCGCCCTTTGTAATCTTTGTTTCAATATCAATAAAGAGCTCTTTGAATAACTTGTGTTTTGATTCAAATTTCTGCTACTATTATTCAATGTCTGTGCATGGGACTTCTGTGCGACGATTCCATCACAGCCGTTGAAATTGGCCGTTATAGAACCCGCCTTGAACGAACGCAATCTAGGCTCGTGCAGCATCACGCCTTAGCGAGGACGATCGCTCCTACAGGAGTGGGGCGTGACATAATGGTATCAGAGCACGGCTTTACGTCCTTGGACTATCGATTGAATTCTTTAACTCTGATGTTTCCGCGAACTCTGAATGTTGCTTCTGCATATTAATATCGTTGGTGCGCTCTCTCTCAAATGTCCCATGGGATGTCCATACAATAAGTCTATCTATTTTCCAAAATGTAGGAGAACAGTTTTTGTCAAAACAAAAAGATGGTTCGCATAAGCACGGTTGGCTTAGTCGGGCTGGGCATATACACCAAGGATCGAGGCAACCTTAGCAAAGTCGAATGCGGGATTCGTAATGTTTTAAGCACGAGATGGGTTAGACTTGGTTGAGTAAGTGGGATAACTATCGATAGGGATGCTATCGAGTGACGATATCGTCGATGCGTTATAGATGAGCGTGCTTGGAATTAGAGGAATGGTTCGAATGGGATTGAAGAAGTCGATTTAGATTCAAATGACAGTTTTGAGGATTTGTTGAATGACTTCATTCATGAGTGGTGTATACGAGAGCCTCAGGAATGTCGATCGATCGATTGAGGATAGGGAGTGTCAATGAGTCTATCAACAAGCGTCGCATTATGCAAAGCCTTAGATTGAGTGTCGTTGAACAAGTTGTAGTCTTAAAAATTTGGATGAGTTGATTCGAACAACTTAGAATTGACGTGCACGGAACGTGCACGGGATTGAGATTGCACAAGTATAAAACATAGAAATGATAGAGTAGGCAAATCAAATCGAGAAAAAGTTAAGGTGTGCGAATGGATGACTTGATCGAGGAAATCAATAAGAATCGTATACGAAAAGTTAGCACGACATGAGGATAGCGTGCATAAAAAGTATGATTCGAATGTGTGAAAATGACTATGAGGATTGGAATAGATGTTGTTCGATGAATTGAGTTAGCAAAGGGACGATACGAATTGAGAAAATACGTTGGTCGATGACTTAAGATAGACGGATGAATAATAAGCGAATTTGGGTTTGAGAAATTTGATGTTGTGAATGATTCGAAGGATAATGATCGAACTTGAGTTTAAATATTGGGAGATTATCCAGTTGGACGATGGCATCATTCGCACGACTCAAAATTGGTTGCAAAGGAAGATCGTCAGGTTATGCATATTGTCGATGGTATTGAGGCGTATCAAAGATCGATATGCGATAACTCGGGGGTATTCTGACTCGGCGAAGGACGATCGTGCAAGTGTTATTGTTCGGTTGGATGCTATACTTAGGATTTTGATCGAGATGAATGTTGGATGAAAATGATTGTGTCTTGATGGTTAAGCGGATAACCACAACATCGACAATCTTGTCTTGCGCGAGCGCAACTCTAGCCTCGCACATACGTCGCGTCGGATTAGGGGCAATCGTTCCACATGAGCGCTGACATGGTGATTCATGTCACAGGAATGATCAAAATCGAAAAATCAGGATGCGGCAACTTTGATTGTCTCGACTTGTTGGCTTGATATGAAGGTGAACTCGAGGATTTGTAGGACTTATGATTGACGAATGAATAAAACTTGAGGATTGAGTAGGTCCAAGCCGTGCATCGAGAATGAATTAGTCTAGACACAAAACAAGAGTTACGTCCCGATGAGAATGATTATCTCGTGGGAGCGTTCATGGTGATTCGTGCCCATCGTGGATAATCTGACTCGCGTGAGATTGAGGCGCAACATATTGTTAAGTCGGACGACCTTGTGATCGATTACGTAAATTAGGATGATTGACTTAGGGAGTATAAAATATGAATTATGGATTAACGATGAATTGTGTCCTAGCGTGCTTGATTTGAGAAAGTTTGATAGACGAACTATGAGATAGACTATACGAAATGGCTTGATGAACGAGTGATATCGATATGTCATGGAATTGGTTGAACGTGAGTTATCGTAGGATGGCTTTGCTGAATGACTCAGACCCTGTGCGACAAATGTCGGGATGTGTGTAGGAAATCAATGCTCGAGGTTTAGAAATCGGAGTGATACGAGCTTGGGTAGAAAACCCCGTACCATCGATTTGGTTTGACCATAGGATGGGGTCAGTGTTGATATCGTTGTTTGGGAACTATAATTCAAGTACTGACGGAAAGACATAGCCTAGCGGGTAGGCAGACGTCCGAGTGCGAAGCGATAGAAATTATGGAGGCACCACTCGTGAGGCTCGGTTAACATGCATGTATATCAGGGACGTCCAAATATGTGCACGATCCGACTCGAGTGGTGATGGCAGATTCTCTACCACGAGACTTGGCTGAAATACATGTATTTTGGGGACGCCTGAAATATGTGCACTATACAACTAAGTGATACGTTGAATCAATTGAGACTTGAGGAACGGAAAAGTGTCGAGAATTTTAAAATCATAAGTTTCAAAGAAATGTTGATGCTAATGCGATCATTGAATTGAGACAAGTTCTAGTGTTGGTTGATCGGTTGGCGTGCCTAACAACTAAGTTAGCGATAGCACGAGCGTGGCTCGGATTGAGGAAACGTATAGGAATAGTGTGTGCGAGGAACGTCGGATGTTAAATCAAGTTATAAGCTGATAACTGTACTCAGTAAGTTTCGAAGACGAAACTTTTTCTGAGTGGTGTATGATGTAGTACCCCGTCCCGTTCAGTCAATCGGAGGAATCGAAATGCCAACGGCGTTTGAACTTAGCCTTGCAATGGCTTGAGACAACGCTCAGGTGGTGTAGTTTCGGTGATCTCGCCTCATCTTTGCCTTCACATAATAAATTGCATGTTTTCAACTTGCACAAGTAGGCTTAATAATAAAAGAGATGAATCCACATAGCTAAAAAGAGTAATCCCGACGGGTCGAATTGAGATATAATATGGAAAGGTCCAACGGTCGGCTTAGAGTTGGTGCACGACATGCTTTGAAAATGACACTCGGTCCTTCATCCCGTGGCTTGGAAGAAGGAAAGTTGGTATTCGACACAAAACTATGAACTTACCTAAGTCATAGGCGTCGCCCGCGTAAATGCTTGATAAAGCATGCACGCTTCCACTGCACAAGGCTTGGCATAGCCTTTGCTCGTCCCCCGGGTTAAGTTGTAGGCTTGAGTAAGTTAAGCAAAGTTATGCCGATCAACCTAAGTCATTCCAAATGATGTCCCACTCATTCTACGGTTGTCAAGTTAAATAGTCCCACGATCCCAAGGCCCGTCATATGAGGTATGACTTAGGCGATAGCGTTGCGTAGAACACGAGTTGGCTTAAGGCACGAGCCACAGTTGGTTCAGTGAAAAGTTAGCCACAGTCTGTCGATACTTAAGAAACATGTTATGTTCAAGTTAAGTGGGAAGGCTATGCAGTAGCCATTTCCGGAGTTTCAAAGAAATATTAAGTCTAAGCGATGCTTAGTCGCCGAGGGGAAATACATCGGGACTGTAGTTCAGTCGTCGAGGCAACCCTGGTTTGGGCTCTGCAAAAAAGTGTGAAAAGTTGAAGAAGTAAAGCAAAGGATCTAGGTGATGATGATGAGACCATGCAATTACGTTAAGTCTAGAAGTTAGCGTAGGCACGTGGTCATGGACAACTTGTCGACAAGGGCAATGGTTCTTCGAGCGGTAACCCGGGGCCACGAGACCGACTCGGCCTAGGAAGAATAAATTATAGTCGAGCTGGAATAGGCAATTGGTTGTACGGGGACTTACATCGGAGATCGTTACTTGCGGTGCAAGGATCCCGTTGCCAGGCTATGTCCACGATGGCTAGTTAATGCCAGTGACCATTCATATAGAAGTGTCGGCAAGGGGTGGCAATCCGCGTGTGTGCCTTTGGACTGAGTTGAGTTGAAGTGTATGCAGTTAGAAGACACAATGTCTGGGCCTAAGATTTGGCTATAATGAAGGTGGCGTGCTTCGGCACGAGATGTGGCGTCAAGTGTTAAGTCGTTGGCATAGAGTTTCATGAGTTAGACTTGAGCTGTGTGAGTTAAGTCGAGATGGGCGTAGGGCAAGGTGGGTGAAGTTACGTTGTGTTGCTGGCACGACCTCGAAATGTGATGAACGGCCGCGTTGTCAAAACTAAAGTATAGGCAAGACTAAGTGAGAAGGAACTGCCTCAGAGATATTGAAGCACGAATCGAGTTCATGGCACGACCGAGTCATTACGTCACAGAATATGGCACGAAAGACAAGTATGAGTCGGTGCGTTGACAATACAAGCACGGGAAAGGTCTAGAGGCAAGGAAATGGAGTCTATCGTGTAGTTGCGTCTCTGATTATGGCCGTATGGCAAGTACGACTTGATAGGTTAACGTTGTTGAGTGGATGTTGTTTGTAAGCACGAGATGGTCCTCAGACACAAGTATGCCAAGGCGTCTGTCATAAAAACTGATCCTAAGACAAGACTAGAAAGACAATGATAAGAAGAGACTATGTTGCATAAAGTA